>VZTO01000027.1:0-46721 GCA_013400615.1 Syrrhaptes paradoxus
GGTGCAGAGTCACCCACGGGAGCCTGCGGAGATTTCACCTTGGCAGTGCTGCTGGAACACGGCACCAAAGGGAACCAACGCAAACCCTTTGGGGATTCTGTGCTCAGCTCCCTGGGGTGGGGGTTTAGTCCAGGACTAATCCAGAACTTTTTAATATTTATTTCAGAAATCAAGTGTTTGACTTTGTTTCCGGCACCGGCACCGTCGGTGCACCAGCAGCCCGTGATCCTGCCCCTTCCCCTCGGCACTGGAGCCGCCTCTGACGGTTCGATCCGGAGCAGCCGCGGCAGGCTGCAGGTGAGAGGAGCCCGACTGATGTGCCGTGCGTCACACAACACCTCTCACACCTCTCCTCGGCGCTGGCCAGCACGGGGATGATGCCAGGGGCTTGTTTCCAGCTGCCCAAGGACACTCTGACCCGAGCCCACGTTCACTGGACAGCAAAACGCTTTGTCAAGGGAATGTCCTCTCGGGAAATCAGGGTTTATCCACACTCCCAGCCTTGGAGGGGGCCAAGATGAAGATACGTCGCTTTGCGCATCTCCACAAGGTTCCTCAGAGGGTGTCTGAGGAAAGCGTCAGACCCCCAGCAGCAGACGCGCGGCTCCGCTCACCCGGGTTCGGATCCCACCGCAGCAGCTCTGACGGGCGGCTTCAGGGGAGGCTTCAGCAGTGGCCTCTCCGACTGCTGCTCCCTGAGACCGTGGCAGGATTTATCGGCAGCAATATTCACCGTCACCGTGCAGAGGTGCCTGTCAGCAGATGATCACAAACTTCTCCACAAACCTGGCATCACACAAGGTGCTGCAGCAGGACGGGACGCAGAGGCGAGCGCGGGGCAGAGCTGCCTCCGGGGGTTCTGGGGACCCTTCCTCCATGGGGCTGGCTCCAGGGGTTCTGGGGACCCTTCCTCCATCAGGCTGGCTCTATCCCACTCCTCCTACCCCAGGAAAACTCCTGTGGACACGCAGAGCAGAGCACTACCGGCACGCAGCAGTCGGCGGGTCTTGCATCAGGCGTTGGAGAGCAGCCTGGAGGAGTGGAGCTGAGCCCGGGCCGCCCGCGGAGCTGGCACCCCGTGTTTCCCTGCTGCCTCGCCGACTTCGTGCCAAAAAAAGGTTCAAATGCCAGAACCCGCGGTGGAACTCCAAAGTTGGGACTTAAAAATACTTCAAACCCTTGGTTTAATAGACCTTCGCATCAGCGTATTCCCAGTTCCACACAGCTCCCCAGTGACACGGGACCTTTTGTCAAGCACATATGAAATTAAGTGAAATAAAAATCATATTAAAAATTATTACCATCTAACAGCCATTAGTCTGCACATTGCTGTCACGTCTTGATGGATTTCTCACTTAGTTCAATGAATGTTCTAACGACAGTGATAAAATCACTCAGAAAAAATATAATAAACTGTTAACCCTTCACGCGGCTGCTTGTTTTTCCAAACCCTTTAGGAACTGTTCGGCAATAAGTTGCTCCCTGGGGTGCACGGCTGGAGAGGAAATCCTGCCACCGCCTCCCTCGGCTGTGCTGCCGGGGTGGAAGTCCCGTCCCCATCTCCCCAGCAAGGGATGTCACCAGGGCTGGGACTGTCCCCACACGACGCTGGGGCAGAGGGACCAGCAGCTGCTCTCACCCCTCCTGGGGCTGATTTAGAACAGAGCAGGAGGGTGGCAAACCTGCCAGCAGCGTGGGGAGGGAGCTGTGGGTGCAAACGGTGTAAGGAAGCGGGAGAGGGGATGGGGGATATGGGGTCTGGGGGTGCTCCAGCCCGGAGGAGGGGGTGTGGAGGCACAACACGGCTCCAGGGAGGGGCGGCTGCAGCGGGCTGTTAACACAGAGCTGCTTAAGGGGCGATCAGCACGGCCTCGTTCATAAAATACAGCCACTCGGGTCACAGGAACTGCGCTGTGTGCTGCTGGACTTCTCCGGCTAATGGTTTGCAGCCCGGCATCGCAAGGCTTGCCCTGTCCTGCACACCCCGTACGTGCTCGCTTCCACAGAAGATAGCTGCTAAGAAAGCAAACGACAGACTGCAGCAGCAGACGCTGCAATATAATAAACTCAGCTGGCACTTTCCCCGAGTCGTATTTAGCCTGCCACGTTTGCTGGGAGCCTGGCCACGGGCCAGCGTGTGCGAGCGTTGGTGGCCGGGGACGTGCCCAGCCCCTGCGCGGGCAGCAGCGGGACCCTCGTGCTGTCTGCAGGCAGCATCGGCTGCTCTCAGGACAGCTCCTCTCACCGGTTTTGCCTCTCAGGATCTATCACAGACCAGAGGCCACTGACTCGCCTCCAACGCCAAGCCCTCGCCCTCTGAGCACCTGTGACATTGGGCAGGAGGAGGGTCCCCAGCCCCGCACCCGGCGAACGCTGCCGAGGATGCTCCTGGGGAGCCGGGAGGGGAGCGAACACGTTTTTGTGAGTGTTGTCACTCAGCAAATTGTTCTGTGAGACACTTGATTGCGGCGTTAGAAAGACAGATTGATGTTCTCGGGAAGATCAATGAACGCCCTGGGCTCTCCGATGACACCAGGCTCGCCTCCCGCTCAGCCAAGTGACAGCCCCACGTTTCCCCCCGAAGGGACCCTGGTGCCACACCTCTGGGTACCCCCAGCCCTGGCCAGGGGCTGACCCCCGGGACCAGCTCACCCAGCACCGGGGAGAGGGATGGTGCTGACGGGGAAGAGCAACAAAAATCAGGAGCAATTGGAGGGAACCAGAGACGGCGACAAAAGGGCTCCTGGGCAGACGGTGCCACGAAGAATGCAAGCGCAGTTCTCACTATGGGGGGCACAAGGGGATGAGAGGTCTGAACCCTTCCTGAAACTATCACGAGAGAAGACACAGACGGGCTTCGGGCACAGCTCCCACGGTCCAGTAGCCCGTTGCCCTCCAACTGCCGTGGTCTGCCCACCCACCCACCCACCCACCCGCGGGAGCTGGCAGGGGGCTGCGGGCAGCCTCGCCGCGGGCACCGACACCGCGGAGGTTACGGCTGCCGCTGCGGCAGCACGGCCGTGGCAGAGCCGCGGTGCTCGGGAGGAGCTGGGCGATGGAAGAGCCAGGTGCTAAATGGGAAATCTGATTGTTCATCCTTTGTTTTCCTCCTTCCATGCCGAGAGCGAATTAAGTCAAAGCCAATTCTGAGGAGAAGCCGATCTCTCCTACCATCCATCACGGAGGAGAGCACGGCTGGGCAGATCTACAAGCCTCCGAAGGCCCGTGCGGAGATGTTGTCCCAAATCTCATCTCCATGGCTCATGGTGATTGATCTCAGCTATTCAGATCCGTGGAGCTCGATGATTTGTCTCTCCTAACCTCTACCTGGTTCCTGGCTGTATTTCACATGGAATTCTTGTAGGGTGGTTACTTTTCAAAAATAAACGTACTCAGCTCTGAAATAACGGGACCGCATCCCGTTGCCCGTAGCTCCAGCCATCCCGGGACGTTTGCTTTATGGGCTTACACCTCACTTTGGCAGAAACACGCAGGGCGATGCTGGGCCCCCATTTCTGGAAGGAAGGTGCCTGTGTCACCAGGCAGCGCTGGAACGGGCAACGCAAGCGACCGGATCGGGCATCGCGTGCTGGCTTCCCTCCAGACGCTCCTGAACACCAGGAACCGCAGCTTGTCCGCTCCTGCCCCTGGAACAAAGGCTGGCTGAAGATGTCCTGGGTGAGCTGCGGGGCTGAAAGGCTTTGACCCTACACACCTTCACACCCGCAGACATTAACTCGCTCTCTTCCTGAGCTGGGGGCACCCGGTATCCTTTTATACAAAGAACTACAGACACGCAGGGCTGGAACCAACCTCGGAAGATGACCTGAGCCACCTCTGCAGCGAGGCAGGACCACTCCGTCCCGGACCGTTCTTGCAGCGTTTCTCTAACCAGCCTGTAAACCCCCAGTGACCGTGCCCAGCCTGTCCCTGCTCCAGTACAGAGCACAACCTGCTGATGCTTTGGGAGCTGCTGTCTTACCCCACCTAGATTTCCCTTCCTGCAATGTCAGCACGGTATTTGTGTCCCTCCTGTCACACGAGAAAAAAGGACGACTATCCTTTTGGTCTGAAACTTGTGTGTACTCAGAGACTCCAACACCAGAGCTCCTCTGCTCTGCCCTGAGGAGCTCCAGCCCCAGCAGCCTGCCACCAGGCACGGCACCTCCTAAACCTGCTGCTGCTGCGCTGCCTCTGGATTCTCTCTCTGTTTCCCTCTAAGAGGGAAAGCTGAGCCCTCCCCTGCAAGGAGTAAATCTGAATCTTCTCCCAGGCTAGAAACGTGGGATATGTTCTCCCTGCATCCCAGCGTGGGATCTGCAGCAGAGCATCACACTGCTGCCAGCTGCCGTGGTTACTGCAAACCCTGGATCCTCCCCGTCTTCTGCTGACTCAAGCAGCAATCCCCGCTCGGCATTTGTGTTTGATTTTTCCTCTTCCATGTAGAACTACTCTGCGCTTGTCTTTCCTGAATTGCACCTAATTGGTTTCAGACTATAGCCATGCATAACGCATGCAGATTATTTTAAATTCTGCTCCTGTTTCTGAATGCTCACAGGTCTCTTTGCTTTGTCACCTGCAGGTTCTGGTTCAGACGAAAGGCTGGGCAGCAGGAGCGCCTGGGCAGCCGCACAAGCTGCTCCCGGGGGGGTTATTGGATCGATGCTGAGCAGATGACACCTCCTCCGTAAGTGCAGGCTGGAGGATTGGAGATGCTGGCTGCTGAGCAGTGCTGGGTGCGCAGCTGTGCAGAGGCACTGCAGGAGCAGCAGGGATGCAGCGGATGCAGCTGTTGCAGGAATGCAGTGGATGCAGGGATGCAGTGGATGCAGGGATGCAGCGGATGCAGGGATGCAGCATCCCTGGTCCTGTGAGAGGCTTCCCAGGCCAAACCCACAGGAGCCTGACTGGGGCAAGGCAGAGGGCAGGGGAAGACCGGTCTCCAGCGTAAATTAAATCAGCCTGTTAGTGCTGCCTGTAAAGAGGTCTGTGTAACGGCGAGTGCACCACTCCAGAGACAGCCGCGGGGAGTTTTTATCACCGTAAACCGACGAGGATGTCCTGTTAGTGTAAGAGGTTTTAGAGGACAGGTTACCACCGGGTAAGGAAAGCCAAAGGACACAGAAACGAGACCACCTCTGCCTTTCCTCTGTTCAGAGGATCTGTGGGATCTTCTTTGTTTTTCAGGAATGTGCTGGGGAGCGCTGCCTGCTACTAAACAAGACGGAACAAGGTGGGACTGCGAGCCCCGTTCTCAGAGTGGCCGGTGTATAACAGTTTTAAATAGCACGAATCAGACTCGCGCATCCTATCCAAGGGTTTAACACGCGTCAGAGAGTGTGACTGTGACGGACGAAACCCAAGGGAGGAAGGGTCCTGCCTGCCCTGGGCAGCGAGCTGGTGGTGGCCACCAAACTCTCCTGAGGGCTACTATGGGTAGCCACGGGGCTAAAGACCTGGGGCTTGAGCACCGCAGCCTGTGGGACCAACCGCTGCCACCAGCCTTGTCTGGGGAGAAACCCCCCCAGGGGGCCCCAGCTGGGGTCCACCTCTGCTGCGGGACGGGGACCAACAGCGACCAGCAGGACCTGGAGACATCAGCTACGGCCCGAGTCTGCTAAACGACCCGGCAAACGGCTCCTTCCCCTCCCTCCTCATGCCTCAACACGTCTTGTTCGTCAATGGAAAAGTTTCCTCCTAATGAATTTGCCACAAAAAAAGGAGAAAAATGGCCACGGGCTCCACGCGGAGAAAACGGCCAATGGAACTAAACAGGAACATGAGACGGGGAATCTGTGGGTGTCCCGGAGAGAAGGGGTTAAATCGCCATGGAAACAACCATGCATTATTTACATGGCCTAATGAATAAAACATTTAAGTAGTAGGCTAATAAATTTCAGAACACAAAGCAAAGTAAGCTATGATTTAAATATATGCCTCTGATGAATATAACTTGAGTTATAGAGCTGAAGCGGTGGGAGACCCGGCTCAGTTTTACGCCCTCATCTCACCAACATGAAGGTATATCTTCTTTTTAATAAATGATTTTTCCAACGAGCACACAAATTGGCATGAAATCCTCTCCTGTCAGGCATCCTGAAGCCTTTTCTAATAGCTTTTCTTGTGAATTTCTGTTGAGGTAGGAAGGCTTTTGTTTTGGTTTTCTTCCCCTCCTGCACATTCCGCCAGATTTCAGAGCAGGATAACATTAGCAATCAATTTGTTAAACTGTTAGCAGAACATATGTCGGAAGGTTTCAAACAGACCCAGACTGAAAGATGTGTTGTTTATTGTGCATTGGATATACGTGCGATCCATATGGCTCCGAGCACAGCATCCCTTTGTTTTCTGCCCGCTGCACATTTCCGCCTGCGTCCTGCGAGCAGGGGCCGGGTCGGGGAGCAGGGGTCTGCTGGGGAGCAGGGGTCTGCTGGGGAGCAGGGGTCTGCTGGGGAGCAGGGGTCTGCTGGGGAGCAGGGGTCTGCTGGGGAGCAGGGGTCTGCTGGGGAGCAGGGGTCTGTGGGGGAGCAGGGGCCGGGTCGGGGAGCAGGGGTCTGCTGGGGAGCAGGGGTCCATGGGGGAGCAGGGGTCCATCGGGGAGCACGTGCTGCCTGGTGGGAGCTCACCCAAGGGCACGGGTACCCGCAGGGGCAGGAGGGGCTCAGGTGGGGAGGGTGCTGGGCACCCCGGGAGCCAGCGGGGGATCGCGCTGTGTCTTGGGTGGGCACAGGCAGCTGGGAGTGGGGGGCGAGCATCTGACCTGGGCTCTGCCGGCTGCTGAGCAAACCGTTTGCTGTGGGAGAAGATTTTGTGATGGTCAAGGGANCATCACGCTGCGTCTCGGGTGGGCACAGACACTGGGAGCGGGGGGCAAGCATCTGAACCGGGCTCTGCCAGCTGCTGAGCAAACCGTTTGCTGTGGGAGAAGATTTTGTGATGGTCAAGGGAAGGCACGTCCCCAGAGGCAGGCGACGGTTGCCCCAAACCTGCATTTAAGCATCTCCCTCCCATCTCCCTCCCATCTCCCCCTGCTTAAACGGTCACGAGAATGCAGCAGAGAACATTGCAGGTGCCAAGGGGATCAGCCGAGCCATCGCTGTCGATTCCCTGCAGAACCCTGATTTCCCGCAGCCGAGCGGGGACAGCTCTCCAGGCTCCTGAGCTGTTCCACCCCCGGTGACCGCAGCCACACCAACACCAGGGCCGGGGAGGGCAGAAGGCAGGCAGCCCTGCAGCACGGGATTTGCCCAGCGCTCAGATGAACCCCAAGCGAGGGAGGGACCCCCAAGGCTCCTCTCGGGTGGGGGGTGACAGGCTGGTCCCTGTCCCGCTGCCCCGGGGTGGGAGTGGTGGGTTTGTGCGGGGGGACCCAGCACGGGCAGGTGGGACAGTTTTATCACCGGCACCGTTTTCTCACCACGGACAGGTTGAAATCTGCTGCTGCTATTTTTAGGAGGAGGAGATCTATCAACTGAGGCAGCAGATTGCTGGCCACAAAGATAGATGGAACAACAGCTGGTGCTTCGGGGAGAGAGCAGGACAGCGGAACAGCGGCTGCGTGCCGAGCCCGCACACCGGGCTGCCAGCGGCCGCTCTGAACGCAGGAGCTCAGCGAACCCAGGGCTCGGCCGCCCCTCCGGGGTCCTCACTTTGCTGGGCATCCCCCTGCCCCACCAGCCTCTGCTTGAGCACAGCTGGGGCACCCCGGCCATCCGCCCCAGGCTGGACACCTCTCCATCAGCCTCTGTCCCCTCAGCAGCAGCTCCACGTCCCGCATCGTTCTGGCTGTGACACAGCATCGGGACCCTTGCCTTGTCACCATCCCCACAGCTGTCGTTAAACCATCCACCTGGGCTGTGGCCAAGGCTCCGCGTTCGCTGATCCCGAGCCATTGGCTCTTCTGCAGCCACGGCAGCGTACGCCGGTGCCATGAACCCGTTCCTGGCTGGAGTCAGCCAGCAAACACCCACACCTGCCCTCCACCACCCCGCGGCTGACGGGTTTATGACCATTTTTGCTCGGGAAGATCTCGGCACACCCTAACAGCACAGTCCGGAGGATGGAAAGCTGCTGGACACACAGGGTACAATGGGTTTCAAGCCAAAAGTTTGCTTTGATTCCACTTGTTTTGAGTTCTCCTTCCTAAAAAACCACCATTTAAGCCTGAATGATGAAAAGTTCACTGAAATTAATTTTTGACTGGGGTACGCCTTTGTAAAAATGCCATTTTTAGCAGTAAAAAGCAAATCCTGCAGAGAGAGGTCTAGAACCGACGGTGCTGCCGGCAGCAGACCAGCTTCGAGGACACGAAGCAAGTTCACCTCTAGCAGGAAGGCAGCCCATAAGAGCTGTGCTGTCCTCTGCCCTGCTCATCAGGACCACAAACATTTTGGTACAGAGAATTTTTTCTGGAGAAATCCTGAGTTAAAAAAAAAAAAAAAANACAGATCCCAGGGTACACATTTTCCACACCAGAAATTGTTTCGATCAAGCTTATGTTTGTGAGGATGCAAAGTTATTGACTTTTTTTCCCCAAAGTGAAAGACTTGTTTTGAAGGTAGTTAGAATATCAAGAATTATTCTTAAACCATTATATTTAGTTACATTGTGCCTGCACTTAAATGTCGCTACGCACTATTGCTGCGAAGGTTTAATTTTTGTTGTTCAAATGCTCTTTTTCTTTGTTTCATTTTTAAAGGCCTGAAGGAAAGACGCTGAACAATGAGTTGACTAAGACTGAAAACAAATCGATTTGCATTGAAATTCCAGATCTTGATGTTGAGGGTTCTCTGCTGCCATAAGAAAAAAATAGACTTCCATTTCATATGCTTATAATAATAATAATAATGGAAAAGCTATACTGCAAAGGGAAATGGAAGGGTTCCAGCATTCCTGCAAAACCAAAGAGCTGTTTTCATTGCGCAGGGACTTTTCAAAACGTTTTGTTCTGATTTTTGAGAAAAAAAATGGGAACCATCAGAATTCCCTCTGGCAATGGTGGAACCCGGGTCCTGCAGACAGGCAGCATCCTTTCGGTGGCCTCGCCCCGAGGAGTCAGGGATGGGGTGGGGACCCACGGCCACCCCGCAGCCTCCCACTGCAAAGTCCCCTCGTCCTCTGCTGGGACAGTCCCTCCAGGGCAGCGAGCCACCCCGCACAGCCCGGCACGGGAGAGCTGCCAGCAGCCGTGACAACACCGCTCCCACCCTGCTCCCCCTCTCTCCCCATTAATACCGCCACAAATTAAATGACAGCGAAGTAACGCGGCGCGGGAACGCTGCTGCCTGCATAATGGCCGTCACCGCCGCCGCGTCCCGTCACTCTGCTCCAGGTAATTAATTGCCCTGGAAAGTGCTTTGAGAGACACGGTGTGAAAAAGGCGTTGGAGAAACCACGGTACAATAGAGCTGTTGGTATTTAAAGTGGTAAAAACCCAGAGAGGAAGACTGTTGGCAAATACATTTTTAGTCACTCTTTACATTAGAAAAGTCCGTCAATGGGAACTGGGGCAGTCCATCGCCCCCCCGCCGCAGCACTGTGCTTAAGGTACACGTGTACAGAGGACAGAATCCGAATTTCCATATGAACTAGTTATTTATAGCTACTGACGGAGGAATTATGTAAAATAAACATAATTTATAGGTGTTCCAGGAAAAGCCATCAAAACGAGAACGAATAAGGATTTCTTTCAGCTAAAAAGGTGCCAAATTGTTAGAAACCAACGGGCAATGTTAATGCACCTGACAGAATTATTAATATCTTTTCAAATGTAATGTAAATGTTGATAAGCAGTCACCCTCGCTGGGCCAGGGTGGTGGCGATGGAAAACACCGTTACATTGGCTCATCCCATGATTCTTGTTTTTTAACAGCAAACACTCAAAGTGACCCCAAAGCCACACCAGGCGTGACGGGCGGGATGGGGCGTGGTGCGGAGGTGGGTCTGGAGGAAAGAACAATTTCGAATTGAACAGAGAAATGAGCCAAGGAGAGACCCCCAACCCAGCACCACACTTCTATCAATAACCCAGGAACGGCCGAACTGCAGGAAAGCAGAGGTGCCACGACAAGGGAACGTTTGTCTTTCTCTGCAGGCAAGTTCCCTCCCGGCCACCCTCTGCCCCCTCGGTGCCACCCGCGCTGGGCTCCCGTCCCGTGGCTCGGCCAGGCTGGTGACACGAATGGCCAAACGCCACGGGGACAGCCAGGTTCAGCAAGAGGGACCCCAACGGATCCATCGTTCAGCCTTAATTCGGGACCTGGTCTCACACCGTCAGCCCTTTGTCACTTGATGCTGCCATTGGAGGTGTCCCCTTGGATCGTCACCGGAGACGCTCGCTCGGCTTATCCGATGCTGCTCTCAGTCGGTTCAAATCGTATTTATCAAACAGACAGCTTTTGGTTTCGATGGGTGATTTTTCATCTTCCATTAGCGAAGTTGTTTCCAAGGTTCCCCAGGGCTCTATATTGGGCCCGTTGTTATTTTGTGTTTATACGCTGCCACCGGGTTATATTATCCATCAGCATGGAGTAGCTTTCCATTTCTATGCAGATGATTCTCAAATTTATTTGTCTGCCGAACCCAGTGCTGTCTCGGCTGTCTCTGCGCTATCAGCCCGTCTCTCTGACATCACAAGATCGATGTGGCAAAACTTCCCGCTGTTAAATTCCGACAGAAGAGGTGAGGCTGCCTCGACGCCGGCATTTTATTTCCCGCGATGACACTTGCAATGCGACCACACCAGGATCCCGTCGCCGTGTCCCCGCTCTGCCCCGCTGCTCCCTGCGCGGTGTCACCGTGCCGGTGGTGACGCTTCCCTCTGCGGCGCGGTCCACGGCTGCCACTGCTGTCCCGATGGATAACCCTGGGGCTGGGGAACTCCTTCCCCGCCTCTCGCTCATGGCCAGCAAAGGCTTTTGGTTTCCTGCAAGTGCCGTGCAGAGGGGATGCGCCCAGCCCACGGATCCACGAGGGTTCCCGCTGATGTCGGCAAAGGGAAAGGGCTGCTTTAGAAATGTTTCCAAGTTTTTCAGTGTTTCTGATCCAGCAGCATCTGAAAACCAGGCCAGCAGGTCCAAGCCCCAAGAAGCACTGTGCATGTTCTCCGTACAGCTGCACGATGAGGAGCAGAGCACAGCCGTCTGCACTGGAGCCGACATGGGCTGGGACGTACGTGTGACAGGATGGAAGTTTCCGAGCAGAATTCTGGCAGGAAAAGGAGCTGCTCCGAGACCCGCACCCAGCTCCTGGAGCTGCTCGGAGCTCGCAGGGGGCCACCGTGCAATGATCCCCCATGGCTGGGAGAACTCAGGTCTGGACCACAGGCAGGATGAGAGAAGGCTGATGGATGCCCACCAGGAATTACAACCCCACCNCTCCCCCATGGCCAGGAGAACTCAGGCCTCCCGATGGTGTACGAGGTCTGGGCCATAGGGAGGATGAGAGAAGGCTGATGGATACCCACCAGGAATTACAACCCCACCGTTGTCCTCGCTCCCTCATCTGGGTTTGCTCCCCTCCGCGGCAGCGCTGGCACCGCACGGTGCAGCCTCCCCAGCGCCCGACTCCCCCCGGCTCTTCTCCCACCGTGTCCCTCCCGAGAGCCCTGCCTCTCCCTCCTCACCGCTGCCCGCGTCTCTGAAAAGTCCTTTAGAAATAGCCGATTTGTTTCTGTAAGGATGAACCAACTAGATCTTGCAGAGACATCAGATAAATCCACTTCATACATTATTTGTTAACTTCATCAAATAAAGTACAATTTTATGGCTTAAATGTCAATCTCCACAGCTCATTGAGTTCTTTAGAACAGCAGAGACTCGCCTGTTTACAGAAGCAAAAATTAGGCAGGCAGCTTTCAGCTGGAGCAGGGAACCCGTTGGTTCTTGTAGGAGGAAGAAATCATAAAATATATTCAATGTGGAGAGCCTGCAATTTGACAGAGACAATTTGATTTGTCCATGGCTTTTAAAATATTCATACCCCTTTGATGGACTATAGTTTTATAAATATGGATTGCCATTAACCGGCACCGGCAGCCGCTCCTGCAGACCGCGTTCCGTGAGGCTTGTTGGGAATGAAGGCCTCCAATAAAAAAAATCATTATCTCTGCCTAAAACCCCTAATCAGTAACGTTTGGTTCATCTGCAGCTAAGGGGTCAGTAACTCACTTTAACTGCTGCTGCTTGTGTCTTTTGGGGGAGAAGGATTTTGTACTTTCACTCCTCTGATCCAGAAGCTGCTCCTGGAGCCACAGCGGGAAGGGCAGCGGCCGCAGCCCCGGCGGAGCAGAGCCCCGGCGATCCCTGGCCCCAGCAGCAGCTTCGGGCAGAGCCGCGCTCATGGTCCGGTGCTGCCGCGTGTGCCGGGACCGGGGCGCTGGCAACCACCCCTGCAACCGGACTGCCCGGTGGGGCAAGAACACGCAGCGGCTGCACCTGCCAGGAAATCAAACTGTTCTTTTAAAATAAGGCAAACCTCAGAGTCAGCAATAAAACAAACACAAACCAAGAGCTGAAATCCAGGGGAAGCAGGGCTGAGATCCGATATTGCTTTTGTTGCCTTCAGATCCAAACCAACATCCGAGAGCGTCGAGCACGTTACACACGACTTCAGGCTCGTTGAAGCGACAAACCGATAACTAGCTCACTCTGGGAATGTTTTGTGCACGGCCTATCCACAGGCGAGCGTGCACAGCAGCCCGACAGCCGGCACTCGGCAAGTGCTCGGAGTTTCTAACAGCAACTCAACTTGGGACGTAGCTACAGCTTCCAGCCCAGAAGTTTATTCAAGTTAAGAAAACGCATCCTCAGATTAAAGGGAGTATTGCACCACTGTCAATTTTCAGACGTTGCCATCAGGAAAAAAAAAAAATTACATTTCAGGCTGACGAGCGACTAATCAAGGCAAGTGAAACGGTGCTGCAATAAATTACTCCGCAGCGAAATAAACCACACAAACAGACCGATGATAATAAATGTAAATTATTTCTCTGAAGAAATTTTCTTGGTATATGAGTAATACGAACCATCAGGAAGGAGTCTTCCTTAACATTAATTACAGAAAATGACAAGTGAGCTGATGACTGCGAAGGCTCATTATCTGAGAACATATTCACAACTTTGCAATTTGCGCGAGATGTACTCGGGCTAAATTAATCTCCCTTCTTTGCATGAGCCTCTTCTAATTTTCATGTTATTAACAGGTTTGCAGTATCACTCAGTGCTTGTCACTCTAATCAGGTTTCGGCATGTTCGCAAAAGCGAAGTGTCATTTATAAGGATAAGCCCTCATAATGGTGCTCTCTTTCATGTGGAGAATTCTACAAGGTTGCTTTTAATAAGGTCCTTTAATCATCTCCCTTTGCTCAACTTTTGGCCCCTCTGTTTTTTTGTGAGGAGTCATTAGAAGCCTTTGAAGTTCATCAAGGATGAAAAATTCACAACGTTGGTACAGGAAAAGGGCCAAGGGACAGAGGGACACCACCGGCCAGGGCGATGGGCACAGGTGGAGGGTGGGGGGACATCCCAGCAGAGCCAACACCAAGGTGTGAACCCCCAAATTGCCCTGAGGGGCTCCCCCCCAGCTCTCAGAGGCACTCCCTGTGTCATCCACGGCCACTGTGCCCATCCCCGGGGCGCCCCGGCGGCTCCGCAGCGATGCCGGGGGTGGGCTGGCGGAGGGAGGACGGCGGCAGGAGGGAGGGCTGGGAGCGGATCGATATCCCCAGCGGCAGCAGAGCTCAGCGCGCGGTGCCTTAGCGGGGAGCGTTAATCAAAGGCGACATTTCTCCAGGTCTGCGGTACGGCTGGGCTGTTTGAGGTTAACCTTATTCTTCTTCTGTGATTTGATAACACTGGGCTGGTGTTTATGCTGAAGCTTTTGAACACAATGGAAGGAGGGGGAGAACTTTATTAAATTTTTGAAATTCATTTAAGCGGGGCCAGCATAATGAATTGCCAGATCTTGTGTGAGCATTGTCCCCGGAAGCAACAATAATTTAGGTGGACATAAACCAATATGTAGATTAAAAATGTTTAAGCCAAGTGTCATAAAATATATAAAAACATAAGGCAGAATTAACATATCAAAGTTTAGCATTATAAGTAATGACGGGTCAGATATAAGGTTATGTCTGCAAAATTGCATTTCAATATAATAAATCCATTCAAACTCTGTCCAGAGACACAAATTGAATCTATAGATGAAGCAACTGCAATCCATTGAACGTTATGAAGTATTCAAGTGAAAACAATGCATTTAGAAAAGGAAATTGAGTGTATGTTAAATATACAGGTGCTGGGAACGTCCATATAGCTTTATGCTCATACAGATTTGTATACACTGCATACACAGCCTACTTTTGACAAAGTCCTCAAAATGATGAATTTCTGATGGAAGACTTGATATTGCAGCAGATCTGTTATGCACCGCTTATCCTGTAACACAAACCATTAATAATAATCACGCTCCCCGCCGTACCGAGCTCTCCTGTTCAGGTTTCACAGCTTCCGCAGCTCCCCGCACCCCGAAAGGATGCTGCTGCCGGCGGGACCGCGGGGGCTGCCCAGCCCCAGGGGACCCCCAGTGCCACCGTCCCCCTGCTCCCAGCGGGTCCTCAGCTCCACGGGTCCAAGCTCCATCCTCCACCACCGTCCTGCCCCGCAAACGACATTTTTCCTCCCTCTGTTTTCCACAGCTGAACTTTCCCGAGTGCCGGGCACTTGGTGCATCCGTCCCGGCAGAGCTGAGCCCCGCTGTCCCGAAGGACAACCCTTCCCCAAGCTGCTGGGGGTTACCAGCACCAATATCAACCCGCAAAAGGCGAGCGCCAGGATGGGACAGGGGTTTCAGGTCCCAGATGTCCCCGTTCGGCGGTGGTGGGACAGGCAGGGTAGGGAGCCCTCCCCACGGCTCTGGCACGGACCAGCGACCGGCAATCCCGCTCCCCGGCGAGCTCTGGCAGCGAGGCCTCGCGAACGGAGATGAAAAGGTGCTTTTGGGAGTTGGCGTGATGGGGAACGCAGACTTTAATAGACACGTTCATCTCTCAGCAGTGTGTTTTGCATGTAATAATGTCAGCACACTTCTCATTCTGGCAGAAATTCCGCAGATAATTGGAAAGAAGTAAAAATGAAAACATTAGAATTTGCCATGTCATATGTTAACTTTTTATTATTATATGATGCCAATGGTCCACTGACAGATGCTGCGTTATTAACATTTGATTAAAAATCACTTCAGGTCTAAAGCAGCCTGTTCAGAAGAGAACATCTTGACAAGCCTGGTGGCTGGTGATTGACAATTAATAACATTCTGCGTGTCACAACACAGATAGTGTGACTTATTGGTGCTGGTGTAATGCAACACTCTTCATCTGAGCTCTCCAAATCGGTACATAGGAACAGGAGAGAAAGAGCCTAATTCGGCTACAAACAAACCAGAGCTGGTGCAGACCCCTCCATCCCCTTCCCAGGGCAGAGCGACACCGCTCAGCACGACGGACCCTCAACCCACCCGTCCCCTGCGAGGGAAGGGACTTTGCCGTCGTTGCACAAACAAACTTCTGTGCAAAACCTCCGTATCTATGCAGTCACAGCAGTTCCTTGCTGCAGCACACTACAAATCTGTTTAACAAAATATCAGAAGGAAAACTGTTTCCTTGTCTTAAATATGGAAATAATTTGTAACTGGGAGGGCGTTCGGTCAGTCCTCTGAGGTGCGGTTCGGGACTCTCTTAATTGCACGCTGCTCCCAGTGAGATTGCACGTCTGTGCGTCAGTAGTGAAATCCATTAAAAATATGTAAATTCTCTTCTTTGGATGAGGCCTGGGCTGTACCGTTTTAATTGCCTTTGCTCTAGCAAAGGTGAAATTCTGACAAACTTTGCTTGTGCTCTGCCCAATGTGAAGCAAAGGCTCCGGCAGCACCGACACGCTCACACCCGGGGGGCAAAGTGCTGCGGGTTCGAGCGCCGCAGAGAACAGCAACCCGGCTGCTCCAGTGAGGATCCGCCCAGACCTCTGCAAATCCTGCAAACCCCGTCTAACGGCTCCTGGCCACCTCTGATTCATTATTTGTTGAAAACCTCTTTCCCAAGCGCTACGGGGCAACACATTCTTTGCTCAGAGACAGCGAAAAGCCACGGCAGCTCCCGCGGATGGAGCACCCGCTCCTGCCTTCCGCCAACAACCAGCTGCCACCAGCATCACCAGTACCCAGCCATCGCCAGTGCCCAACCATTGCTGGTGCCCAACCAACGCCGGTGCCCCCGGCTGCCCCCGGCCAGGGCTCGCGTGCCGCTCGGAGCACGGGCGCGGTTACGTGCCGAAGCCATGCAAACACTTCCCCAGCCCTAATGCAGTAAGCAGGGGAAATAATTACAGATTTCCAGGGTTCAACAGGGAATACTTCTGAGAAATGCATCCTCCACTGGGAGTTTCATAACCATTTAATCTAATTTTTCTTGATGTTTTGATCTTCCTTTTAAACAAGGCATTTGTCATTAGCTTTCAAGGAGACAAGTTGCTAATACATTACACTCTTAAAAGGCCCAGAGTTAGTGTCAATGTCTTCTGATGGCTGTTCACTAACAGCACATGAAAGAATTGCCGGTGTCAGTTCCTCGCCCCTCGGCTGCAGCAGCGATGGCAGCACCATCCCCTCCCCACAGCGCTGGCGGGGACACTGGTCCAGGGGGGGCAAAAGGTCCGAGTTCTGCCTCCTCCCCTCCACCCTTCCCATCCCAAGGGGGTTTTGGGGTGCTTTCACCATCCGGCTGGTGCTGGGGTGATGCTGGGTGCTCCCAACCATTGCTAAGAGCCCCCAAAGCAAAGGTTCATCAGGGAAACACCAGAATAAATCCTCTCACGCAAAAGTCCTGTTCTCCCATCCAGCTCCAAAGGGTGAATTTCACCCCTAAACATCAGTGTCCGACTCCATCTCAGCTCAGTCAGCTCTGGTTCCTAATTAGCTCCAAGGAGGAGCATGGAGAGGAAACCCTGGGCCAGCCCGGCCCCCAGCCCTGCTGCCTCTCCAGCCTCTGCTCTTTGAAAAGCATGAACAAAACAGACGGAAAAAACATATTTTTTGACTTCTCGGATGACATAACTTGCATATGAAATAATAATGAACCAATAAATTACAAGAAACTGAACAACCAGAAGAATATGTATATGGAGTTGGGAATATTTACAAATTAATAAATCATTCATGATGTGCAAACTCCATGTAGCTAAATGCATCATTTACCGAACTTTAATGCTTTTCACAACATATCCACCTCTAACTAGCTGTTTTTAGGAGCAGAAATGTCAGTCGATGAGTGGATTACAGAAACTAGCAAGACTCCCTGCAGCATCAGCAACAGGCACAGCACCCCGATGGCCATTCGCAGCATCAACAGCCCCGTGAAATCCCGTGGGGCAGCACACCCCGTTCCAGGCAGCTGCCAAGAGGGGAATGGATCAGACGGAGCTACAGCAACCTTCACACACGGACAGTTCCCGGCACCGGTGCAGGTGGCATTCGGAAGACCCTCAGCCCAGGAGGACGAGGCAAAGCTGCATCCCCGCAGCTCTGCGGCAGAGCAGAGCCGTGAGACAGCCTTCACCAAGTCCCCAGCCTTTCCCAATAGCACGCGTCCCCATCACGTCCCCAGCCAGGCTGGCTTCCAAGGAACGCTGGACGGGAGGGTTGCCTCCACGCCAGCCTGTGACAGCCGCGGTGGCATCGATCACGAGCAGCCCAGCGCCCGGTGCTCCGGCTTTAACCGCTGCCCCAGCCAGGTGGTAATTAATGGGTGTGGGATTCCTTCTGACAGGAATTCAATGGCCTGGAACAGACTTTGTGCCAGTCTTCTGCGCCTCAGGCAAAGCGCTCACTAAGTGATTTCATGGATGCCAGCCTCAAACACCACCATTAGCACTTGGTTTGCTGCAGTTTGCAAAGGCAGAGCTCACCTCTCCCACCCTGGCTGGCCAGCTGCAGCTCCAGAAACGCTCTTTCCCCAGCACCCGTTTTCTGGGGCATTAACCCGGGGGCAGCTGGATCCGAGCAGTGGGATGGCTGCAGATGGAGGGGGTGCCAATTGCCCCCCAGGCTGGGAAGAGCCCCGAGGCGCTGGCTGCAGCACACCTGAGGGGGCCTGAAGCCCCTCTGCCCCTAAAGCATCAGGAACCCACCGGAGGGACCCCAGGGCAGCAGCTTCTGCAACAGGCAGCTTCCCGCAGGAGGGTTGCAGATGCTCGCAGGAGGGTTGCAGATGCTCACCAGGAGCCCGGGTGGAACCGTTCCCTGTCCTGCAGGCGGCTGGGCACCGTGCCTGTCCCAGGTGGCAATTGCAGAGACCCCCCCCAAAACCCAGGAGCAGAGCTGCCGCCTTCCTGAACCACCACCTGACCACTGGGACCGACAGAAACAAAGATAAACCCAGGCACCGAGCGGGGTCTGCCCTCAGGAGTGACCCAGCAGCTCCCTGTCCCTGTCCCCGCCGCGGCGGAGGGGCTGCCGGAGCCCACGCCGGGAGGAGGGCAGGGTGGGCTCGGCAGAGAAACGCCTTACGGTAAACAGAGCGTTGGTTTATAGGAAACCATTAAAAAGGTCCCCAAGGGCAGCCCTAAGGGTATATTATATTTCCCTCCGAACCCCTGTTTTGACTTGACTTTATAACAAAAGCGTGTTTTCGGTATTTAAGCAGATGCAGCGAAGGAAAGGTCGCGACTGGTGCTGACATGGAAATCTCATTCGGCTCATGGGTCCCCTTAGGGTCTTTATGCTGTGTGGTACTTCAAACATATTTCAAAGTACAACACTAAATGTCACTCTTTAATGGACAGAGACATTCCAAGGGTTTCTTGAATTTCCTTGGAAAGTGCTCTCCTGAAGCCCAGGGCTCAGCGCCGTCTTGAGCGCAGCAGGGATGGCTCCGCCAGCACCCGACAGCCACGTCTGCCCACCGCTTCAATACTTATTTTTACTTTTTTTTAATGTTTAAGGTCTAACGCAATCTGTACAAGTCACTACAGCCTGATCCCCAATTCTAAAGACTCAGGAAAGAGCAGTTAGAGCTTATCCTGCTCCAGGATCAAGATGCAAACAAGATGAGCAGCTAGCCAGGAGTCTGGAAATTTATTTTATTTCCTGAGAATTAATTTATTTCATTTCTTCAACAAAGGAGGAATTTACTGATGAGTCAGAGGGATCAACACCGGTCAGGAAGACCTCAACTCGGTGAATAATTTCTGCCTTAAGTAGCTAAAGCACTGAGAAAATTTAACTTCATTTTATCAGTTTGATTGCACTTTCTTCGGAAACTGACGTTTTCGTTTTCAGTTTATCCTACAAAAGGGAGAGACAGAAACACTCCGTAAATCCCCAGAGACCCGACGGCTCCTGCTCAGCCAAACGTGACACTCCGGGCGGATCCCAAACCAAGGCTCTGTTTCCCCTTTTTGCTTCAGCATTTCCAGTTTTTCTGTTTGGTCAAGAAAAACCAAAAGAAACCCGTTGGGCTCCAGCAGCAAGAGCCATCGGCCACAGCCCTCCGGCACACAGCCCGGGCAGGGCACCAGCAGCCTCCTCTCCGCAGGACGAGGATTTACGGTCAGTTTATGCTGTGTCCCCCATTTGCAAGCTTATTTTTCTCTTAGCTGCTATAAAAATTAAAGATTTAGGTATACACTGCAAAAGGTACTACCAATTTTATGTACAAGCATTTCTCTCCCATGATCAGGGCATAAATCCGGCTTTTCCAGCGCCTCTATAAATTACTCGGTACCAACGGGGCAGCTGCAGGTCAGCTGGAGCCGGAGAATCCCTCGGCAGCTTCTCGCTGTCACCGTCACTAACTTCTCACGGGCTGCGGGACCACTTGGTTGTCCGTCCTCACCATCAAATCCATCTTCCCCACAGCTGTTGGGAAGGTTTTATCTAACAACCTTGCCGTATGTTGGATATTGACCCGTGCTTTCTGGTGAACCGCGTGGGAACGGGTTCTGCCGGAGCCGCATGCCGGCTGCTCGGGGCTGGGCTGACGCGCTCAGAGCTGTAAAAGCACTCAGGGAATTTCATCTGTTAATTCTCTTCTCTCAAGAGCGAGGCAGCAGTTGCCTGCGCACCCCCAGGATGGGTTGTTGCTGTCAGGATGCTGCTGAATTACCCGAGTTCTTCCCCCCCAAGAAGCATCACAAGAACCCTACAGGGCTTGTCACAGAAAGCAGAAAAACCAACTTTCTCACCCAAAGAGGGGCACCAGCTACCTGCCATCTCTAATCCGGGTGCACACACAAGTTCCCAAGTGCATCCTGCATCCGGGCAGGGGCTGAGCCCACCAGCACAGGCTTCCCCCCGCCGGGCAGGGGCCACCGCAAGAGGCATTTTCAGAGCCAAGGTCCAGCAAAAAGTGAATGTCCGGGAGAGACGGGGCAGGTTCAGCCCCTCAAACCCTACCGACAGCATCACTGCACGATTCCCCCTCTCCATCATTGTCCTGCCTGTCCTCCCACATCTCATTTATTGTCAACCACTGGGAAAAACAAAATATTTTTGTAGTGTAAACGGAAGCAAATATTTGAAGTCACATGGTGCTTTCTTTGCATTAATTAGCAATTTACTGAACAAATATTGCTGTGTAAACCAACAATCAGTATCTTGTAATTAAAAGCCTGCTCGTGTTTATCTGTAATCTTTCCCTGAAGATAAAACCCTCCGAAAACCAGAGTCTACAGATGTTTCCAGAATGGAAGAAACATCAATGTAAAGAAACCCATTGAAATCAGAACTTTGTCACCTCTGTGGGGCACCACAACAGCCCCACCAAGCCCACACTCATCTCCGTAAGCCGTGTCCTGCCCGGGGTCGCAGGGTGTGGGGAGGAGCGGTGCTGGCACGGGGCAGCCCAGCGGACCCCGCTGCAGGTCCCCGGCTGCAGACAGCTCCTGCACCGCAGCGGCTCCATCGTTCCTCTGCTCCAGCGCTTACTCCAGCTCGGCTGCACCGAACAGCGTACCACGACTCTAAAAGGGTGGAGCAAGGACTGAAAGTGGTCTGCCTTAATTTACAAGAAATTCATTTACACCATGCCTTTGGAATGAACCGAGTCAGTTGGATTCAGGGGTCACTTTGTTCCTGCTGAAAGGGAAGCCCATTCCAGCTCTGTGTTTGTGCAATTAAAGAAATCCCGGCTTTAAAACCGCTCCAGGTTCCTGCCAAACGCGGATCTCCATCCCTGCACCCCGCCATCAATAACGCACCGATTCCTCACAGCTTTCCTCCCAGGGTGCTCACGTTCCACCAGTTAATGTTTTGCCGGATGTTCTCTAGAAGTCATACATCAATTAAATAAAATCTGAGTCCAGCCCCATTTTGTGTTTGACCCGTTGCCTGTTGCCAGAGCCCGCAAAGATCCTCAGCCTCCAGATTTCCCATGGTCAAACAAAACGAGGTCTGAGTGGCGTTAAATATCGCTTTTGCATTACACACATTTTTCTCTCATATCGAGTGTCATAAGTGGATAAAAAACCTGATATTCCGGGTACCTAGAGCACAACACGGCTTCTGCTGAGGGACCTTCAGGGATAAGAGGCTAGCTGCTGTTAAAGATTAAAACCCAGCCGTCTGCTTTTATGCTTGAGAGTCCTTCGCGACTCCCCGGTGACATCACATTCATCTCACTGTATTTGAAAAATGCATTTAAATGTCAAAACTAAAGTACCCAAACAATGGCTCCTTAGCACACTAACTGTTAACACATTGCTTAGCCAAACGCCTTCCCCAAGACGTATGGGACCGACTCTGCCCATAAAATACACCACGAGTAACACACAGAGTCCCGGAGGAAATAAATACTCTCTGCTGTACCCTGACCTGGTTTTTCCTCCCGAAACACCCTCGTGAAGACATGCTTCGCTGCAGGGGGAACATCCATTTCAAACACCCCGGGGCACCACAGCTGACGATGTGCTCGTGGGGATGCGGCTCCCGGGGGATGCGTTTGGGGCAGGGCTGGGGCTGATCCCACCACTCAGCCTGGTCTGGCAGGAGCAGGGTCCCACAGCTTTTGAGCCCAGATGAGGAAAATGAAGGTTTCTGACTGCTAACCCCTGCTGCTGCCCACCCCAAAAGCGTCTCCAGACCCTCTGCTGGTCCCTCCTGCTCCACGCTCTCCATATGGTGCAATCCTTTCCACCCGTCAGGTCTCTTCCTACCAAACCCAAAGATTTAACCTGGTTCAGTTCCTGCACTCTCAGCCCAGAACCGCAG
Source organism: Syrrhaptes paradoxus (assembly GCA_013400615.1). Classification (NCBI taxonomy): domain Eukaryota; kingdom Metazoa; phylum Chordata; class Aves; order Pterocliformes; family Pteroclidae; genus Syrrhaptes; species Syrrhaptes paradoxus. The sequence goes on from VZTO01000027.1 coordinate 22,258, forward strand.
CCCCTCTCCCAGCTCACAGCACTGCTGCAAAGCCAGGCACAGACTCCAGTGCTGCACAGAAGCACCACAATCCTCCTGAAATACCCAACACCTCCGGCAGCGATGCAGGGAATGCCGTTCAGCCGCCATCCATCCGCGGCTCAGGAGCGGTCGGGTACCAGAGCGAGCCCCTGGGCTGGGCTGGGGGGTACAGCCCCCGGGGGGGGGCACTGGACAGACGGTGTCCGCCAAGGGCACACGCTGGGTGTGTTTCATCCCAATTGAAATGAAACTGTTCAGATCAATGAACCCCATAATTTACTTCAGACAGACCTAATCCGAGCCAGGTGAGAGAGAGGCAACTTTGCAAAATGTAAATGAGCCTGAAGCCAGAGGCAGGAGTAATGGGAATCCGATGGCAGCTTGCGTCAGAGCCGCAGAACCATCAGCTGCCCTCGGCTCCGGCTGCTCAGAACAGGGAAAGGGAAGAGAAACAGGCTCCGTCCTCTCGCCCTGCAGAGCTGTGGCAGCAGGATGCTCAGCCAGTGCCCAGGGCTGCAGAGAGCAGCAGCAGGGAAGGACAAACCCCCCCTTCGCTCGGGAAAGCCCAGTTTTCCCTGGGAAATGAGGCTGGGGGACACAGTGCTCACATCACGGCACCGGCACCACTGCAGGAGTGTGGCTCCTTCAGAGGAGAGCAGTTAGGTCTTCATAATGGACTGCAACTTTCTAGAATAATTTAATTTTTTCCTACTGTTACGATGCCAGAATTTCAATCAGACAAAACCGTATAATGGATTTCTTTTGCTGGGCATGTTACATAAATTGCATATTCAAGCACTATAAAATATTTGTAACAGACAGGTACTTTTCTAAATTGGGTCTGACAGTAAGCAATAGTGACTGGAATATTTATGTGATGGCACCTATGTAATGAGACAAAACGCGGGGTGTGGGACCAGGAACGTGCCAGCAGGAATCCCACGCAGAGGTTTCCAGCTTCTCTCCCCTGCCATGCTGAGCTCCCTGACTGACCAAGGCTGGATCTTCAGCAGGGACCATGGGCAAAGCCCATCAGGCACAGAGCGCTGCAGCGGGAACATGGGCTGATCCTCCCTCCCTCCTCTTTGCTGAGTCACACCAAAATCCAGCACAGTCATTTGCAATGCCGGAGCTCCTGCAGCTGGAAGCAGCCGTCCTCACCTCCTCAGGCTGAGCACAAGCTGCCCATCGCCGCGAGGCAGCGGCCGCTGATGGACGGGCTGCTCATGGGTCCTTTGTTTTTTCCCCCCCTTTGGATGCCCTGGGAGCAGGGATAACAGGGAACATCCCTTCGCTGCTCTGGGCATCCTCAGCATTTGGGAACACGTTCCCCAAGCAGCCCTGTTCCACCAGGCAATTCTGACCGTACAGTGATGATGGCGGGTGTCCCAACTCACTTCCCCCCATCACTGTCCCAGAGCCCCAGCTGTTCCCGCACAGCCCAGCCTCCAACGTGAAGACCAGTGGTCTCCCTCCATGAGAAGCTGGACCTCTGTCCCGCATCTTCTGGTCCCAGGGAGCCAGGCTGTGCCAGGGGCAGCAGCACCCCAGCCCCGGGGGCTGGAAGGATGCTCCTTGTCCCGTGCAGCTGCCCCAGCTCCTGCCCAGGGACCTGCTCCATTGCCAGAGCCTCCCGAGACGACACACGCATTTCACGAACATTTTCTTGACAATCGCAGTTGGCGGGTCTGTATTTAGCCTTTTTACAATTAAAATATTGTATTGATACAAATAGGCTCTGGCAGCCGCTTCAAGAGGTTTTTAATTGAATGATTATTGTATTAAATAACTGTTTTTAATGGAGCATGAACTTGCTTAAATGATGACTGTGGAGCTACTGAGGGTCCAGAGAATTTCACAGGTAGTTCCAGCTTCTCACAAATAAATATTTATGTCTTGCCAGCAGAAGGATTTTCCGGCTGACCACCGAGGGCTGCAGGTAGATGCTCCCAGCACCAGGGAGCCCAGCCCTGGAGCTGTGGCTGGCGGCTCTTCAGGCTGTGCAGGGACCAGGACCCCCAACCCTGTTGCCGAGGGTCTGAAGCCAAACCACTCGCTTTGCTCCTGGCCACATCCTCTCTCCACGGAGGCATCACACCAGACACCTGCTGCAGGAACACAGCACACCCTCCTTGGCATAACAGCAGCTTCCAGAGAACAAATCCTTCCCCTTGGAGTGATTTTGCCACGAAACCTGCCCACAAGAGCGAAGCAGCTCAGGACACAGCTCTCCCGCAGCAGGACGGGTACGGATGCTGGCAGGCACAGGGATGCAGCCCAGCATGGCCATGGTACAAACGGTCCCCTCCGAGCACGAGGGCTGGGTGGGCAGCAGGATGAAGGGAAAGGGGTTAATAAAGCCCAGCTTTCCTATCGCAGGGCAGACACCATGAAGGGCAGCTGCATCACCCAGCCTTAACACTCCCTGACCCACAGGGATTGCATCTTCTGCCAGGACATCTCCCGTCATCCCAGGCTGCTGTTAAAAATCTCTTTGGTACAGACACCTCCGTCTGTCTCCCTTCAACAATAGCTCCCGTCAATTCACATTATGGATGAGCAGCAGAAGCAAACATGAAGACGAACCCTCCAGAAAAGGCTTGCAGGGTTCTCCAGCACGAGCAGGATTAGTCACGGCTGGTAATTACCACTCCGAGAGAGAACACTTGCAGCAGACCAGCCCTGCCTCCAGCTCCCGGGCAAACGGGACCTATCGAAACCCGGGGACACAGCAGCTGCAGTGCATCCCAGCATGAACCCCACACCGGTTATTGAGTCACCACTCGCCATAAATCCAGGTTTAATGGTTTATCAGATCAGAAACACAGCACCGAGCCGGCAAACCCCCAGCCCCACACAAGGCTCAGCATCCCCTTAACCCTCTGCTCCCACCTACAGCAGCACCTTTGCAGCTGTTTGCACCCACCGGGGCTTTGAGCAAGGGTCCGTTTTGTCTGCAGAGCGGTAAAACCCTACAAAACACACCCAAATCCTCCTTGGGAGCCAAAAACGGGACCTGCAGGACATACCAGCCTCCCCCCAGCACGCCGAGGAAGGTTTGCTTCATTACCCCCAGCTTCTGCGGGCGTGTGACAGCACCGTGCACCACTGGTTTATTGCCTCCATTAAGGCTCCAATAACTTACCAACAGATCGATAAACCATTAGCACCCTCCAGCCTTGAGAAGCCAGTCACCCCCAAATCCGCCCCGCTCCGGTCACTCCACGGTTTCTCATCACTAAGAGCAGAGGCAATCTGTTAGAAGGACCTGCGCTGTCAGAACGCCCCATCCTGCGAGGACTTTCCTCCGCGAACCCCCCCGGGGCCACCAGACAGCCCCTCCGTCCACCCCGGCACACGGCGGGTATCGTCCCCAATGACACCCAGCACCCTGCACAGGGTGGGCATTGTCCCCAGTGACACCCAGCACAGGGCAGGCACCCTCCCTGACCCCCCTCGGTATCAATCAGCGTCGCTGTGTTAGCCTTCGCACACCTGTACGGCTCCACTTTAAGAGGAAAATTTGCAATTCGAAGCGTTAACAATTTACTTTGCTGAAAAATTAATTCAGCAATTTTCCATAAATTATGTGCAGCTCAATAATAAAAATACCATTTCTACATTTGGATGCTTTCCATTACTGCTCCCGTTCATCTTCAGAATAAAATAGCTTCTTAGAAGCAGCACCATCTAAAAGTATTTTCTGAAAAGTGATATTGAATTGATACATTAGAGAAAGTTGGACTCCTTTTGTAAGAATCGTACATTTCATAATAGTCCTAACAAAGAAAGTTGTCTCTGAATGCAGTAATTTAGTCCTGAAAAAGTGACAAACAAATAATTCCAACTAAACTAGAGAAAGAAAAGAAGTGACTTTTAATTATATAATCTTTTTTGATGAATTTATTTCTGACAGTTTCATAGGCTGACAAGAGAAAGTATTTTATATGCAAAAAACATTATTCACTCTCAGCTGTTAAAGCATAAAAATTGTCAAATGATTTTAATACAGTTTTAAGTTTAATGTTTATTGTCAGAAAAAAGTCCACAGCAATTACCCAGTCACATGGCCCTTAATTCTTTGTGTTTCTGACAGCAAAAAACAATAAAATATGTTTTTGCCCAAACCTTTTACTGTACAGATTTATGAGGTTTTAAAAGACAGCTTGTTGTTGTTTTGCCTTTAAGGAACTAAACTTCAGCCATTCTCCAGCTTGAGTGCATCACCTCCAGCCTGAGCAAGTAACTGCGCAGCTCTGCATCCCCCCGGCACGTCGCTGGGGCTCCTGTAGGATCCCATACCCTGTCCTCCCCCAGACACATCCCTGGGGCTCCTGTACAATCCCATACCCTGTCCTCCTCCAGACACATCGCTGGGGCTCCTGTAGGATCCCATACCCTGCCCTCCCCCAGACACATCCCTGGGGCTCCTGTACGATCCCATACCCTGCCCTCCCCCAGACACATCACTGGGGCTCCCGTACAATCCCATACCCTGTCCTCCACCAGCAGCTGGATCAGAGCAGGCGTTTGAAAAGCAGTGCCACTCCCTAGCAAGCAGCCCCACTTTTTTCCCCAAAAAAATCTGCATTATTCAAAGCAGCTTAACTCACAGCAATTTTCCTCTGTCCCAAATTTTTGGAACTTCAAATACTTCCAAGGAGCCAGAGGACAACACTAGAATGCGACTTCTCAGGTTTGCCAGTGGCGAGATGCTCTTGCCTCTACTGGGCTTTGAGAGATGATCTCTGCAGCTCGCTGCCTCTGCAGCAGGGATTCAGACGGGAGCCGAGCAAACTCACAGACTCCAACGGGGGCTTTGGGAGCAGCTCCTTTTTTTCCCCCCATGCAGGGTATTGTCAGAAACCCCACCTGCGGTGACAGCCGGGGTGCTGGGACGGCTGCAGCCCAGGTACCGCGGGATGGATGCTCGCACCACGCCCTGCCCATCCCAGGGGGCTGCTTTATCCTGCCTATAGGAAAGCTTACGCCAGAAGAGCATATTATGGCCTGGGAAGGTTGTGAAATGGTACACAACTGATGATTTTTAATATCAGAATAATGAAACCAAGCTGAGAAGTATTAATCTTTTAAAAAAATGTAATGAACTAGGGCTCTGTTTCCATGGCAAACCACATCCTGCACATTATCTATCAACTGGGGATTACGGTGGCATGGTAAATAGAAGGGGTAAATACAGGAGAAAGGCACTGCTTTTCTGTCTGCAGGAATAACCCGTGCTGCCAGTACAAAAGCATAACAGCATTTTCTAGCACAGACAGCAAGCCTCATCGAGTCCCCCTCTCCCTGCCCTGGCCAAGCAGTGCCTCCAGCCCCCAGACCCCATGAGCCCCTGGTCAGTTCAGGACCCAGCATCACTCTGCAACAGGGACTGGTTTATACTGGCAGCTTGTTTAACATCAGATTTTCATGTCCTCATACCCTCCCTAGCCAAGCAAGAATCGCACCAAAAACACCCTCCAAACTTCCAGGAGTTTGCAAACCCCTGCTATAAATAGCCCCCCATTAGGAGGCTGTAATAGGATACAATTTATTTCCAGATCTGATGGGCTGACCTTCATCATCACTCGAGGCTCTGCTTGCCATGAATTATGGGCAATTCACTCACTAGTGGAAATAAATTGTATTACCCGTGCTCAGCATTGTGTCCTCCACACCAGGCACACAGATGGGCAGCGGCCCCTCACCCACGCTGCTGGGACCAGCTTCCCACCGCGCCGTGCGGGACCCTCCGTCAGGGAGCCACGCAGCCCATCAGACCGACAGAAACAGCCGCCTTCAGAAGGCATTTCTGAAAGCACTGTGCAAGGGTCCCAAGCCACCGCTGCTGCCAGGGTGGGCACCCATCTCACCAGCCAAGGACCAGCCTGAGGCATCACTGCCATGCAGCATCACCCCTCACCTCGTCCAGCTCCAGCACAGACCCACCGTCGCGGCTTCAGAGGGGGCCACAGGACACAGTGGGGACCAGGTGGAGCACTTCGGGCCCTTCTCCGGCCCTCACCCTTGCATTGACCCAAGGAGCCCAACTGCCACCAGAGCAGCATCCATCCAAGCCCTACAGTCACCGACTCCTACCTCACTCCACCCCCCAGGGCCATCGCTCAGGTGATGGGATCAGGAACCATGAGGAAAGCAGTCATCACGCTAATCAAGTGCAATTAAGACCAACATAAACAAAACCACTCAACACCAAACAGAGCCATGGAGGTGTTAAAAGCAGGGGCTGGCATGGGGGGCTGGCAGAGCCCTGGTGCCAGCCTGCCCCCCCCTCGCACAGCGCCATCTGCTTGTGCTTTACAAGGATTTCTTATAAATGAACCCTCTTCTTCCTTTTGCTCTTTACAAGTGCAGAACTCTGAACCTGAACAGGGTTGTGCAGAAAACAGCCTGTACTGCGCTGCCCTGGGATGGGGAGAGCCATCAGGAGCCCCCCCAGCTCCCACAGCTGCACCCCACGGCGAGGGGCTGCCCTGAGACGAGAGCTGCCTTGGCCCAGCACCCACCCCTCTGCCAGGCAGGCTGGGTTACTGCCAAGCTCTGTATCTATAATGTGCTTGCCCATGCATACACAATAGAGGATTTCTGGAGCTCTGCGGTGATGAGCTCCTGTGTAGCTCAGATTAGAGCTGAGCTCGTGGTTAGTATTACGCAAGGAACACATCAGGGAGGAATTCATTATTTCCTAGCAGAAAATGCATACCTGGAATTCTCTTTAAAAAAATGAAAAAGCCGTTCAGGCTCGTTGAAAACCAGCAATCCCCCTCTTCTCCAGGAATATTCCCAGCCCCTCTTTCTCCCAGCACAGCCCCATCCTTGCAGGAACTCCAACGGTCACCCCACACCACAAAAATTCATTAAAGGCAACAGCCTGTATCACAGTTTATCAACAATTCATCAAGACCCAGACCAACAAGTGGCCAAACACAAGATAAATTATAACCCACAGCACCAAAGAATAAACCATCCGTTAGCACAAGCACCCCTGTGCCCCCCCCGCAGCAGCTCAGCCCCTTCCCCATGCAGGCTGGGGCTGCCCCGGGCAGGGGGCACGGGCAGAGCGGGCCCATCTCTTTGCAAGCTCCCCACATTAAGAGCATTTTGAACCTTGAAGGCTTCAGCTCCCATGGTCTGGCTTCCCAGTGCCAATCCGTTATCAAGCTGGCAGCTTCATAATTAGCTGAGAGGAATCTGCTGCTTGTCTGGATGCACACAGCAAGTGCTCACAAGCATCCCTCCCCCCCAGCTGCAACCTGCGCTGCTCCCTCGAGAGCGGGTCCCTTCTCCAGCTCTGAAGCTACTGCTGGGAACGGAGACCCCAGAAACCACCTCAGCCCTCTCCAGCCCCCCTGGTGTGTTCATGAACAAGTGACAGCAGCATCCTCTGCCCCCGGGATGCAGGCACAGTCTCTGCCACAGCAGCTCATCCCCAAGCCAGGGGAACAGCAGAGCAGAGCCAGGGCAGGGCTCCGCTGACTGATGGGCTCCAGCTACTGAAGCCTGGGCAGTAAATCAGGAATTAGCCTACACTGAGTCTAGAAGGAAAAGGATTTATTAAAAGTCAAGCAGCAGGACAAAACAGGTTCTGTTCTCCAGTTCGGCCTCCTGCAGGGAGGAGCACAGAGCCCGAGTGCCTCTCCTACCAACTGATGCAAGAAGTCCGAGTCTTTTTCTTCCCTACACACAAATCTTTCTATTTCTCTTAGCAGTTGCTCCAGGCACAGCACCCAAACAACACCAACTACCTTCACCTTCCACAGTCACTTCCTCCTGCCGTCGGGTTAGAGGTTACACAACAACCGAATCCTAGAACCGCCTCTGCTGTTTGTGCAGGAGACAGAGCTTTTGCAAAGCAGCACAGGAAGCAGTTAACCCCCCCCCCCCAAAACACAACCATGTGCTGAACACCCTCTAGCTTCTGTAACCCCCCCCCAAGATAAGACCCCAGGGAGGATGCTGGAGCTTCCCCCGGGACTCACCGGTGCAGAGCAGCCTCCAGCGCAGCTATCCCCAGGGGAGGGGGACCCCACGAGTCCCACGTTTACAGGAAGCCTGGTCCCGTCCCCCTCCCCCTCAGGGTGGGGCCTCGGAGACAAAAGGCCCCAGAACACGCTCACCTGGGGCTGTTAATGAGCATCCCCCCGGGTGGGGGGTGTCTGCTTTGGGCTCCTGCCCCCTCCTGGAGGGATCTGCAGCTCTGGGAGGGGGCAGGATGGAGAGGGGCCTCGTAACTGCCCTGTGCCCCCCTCCCTCCCCCCGCACCCCCTTCCCCACTGCGGAGCTGCCTGGGGGGGGGTGGGGGTGCTGTGTCCCACACCAAGGGTTGGGGGGTCCCGAGCAGCACAGCCCTGCCAGGGTCGTGGGGAACCCCTCCGGAGCTCAGTCTGGTTTCTGCTCACAAAGAAGGGGGGGGTCTTAGAGCTCCTTTCCCCTCCTGCAGCCCTTCTCTGCCCCCCCGACCCAAGCACATCTCTCTTCTCTCCAGCCCTGCTGGCACCCAGCTGTTCTGAGTTTCCCCATTAGCCCGGGGGGGTAACTGGCTTTAGGGACACAGGTGAATTCCTGGAAAAAGGCTGTTCCTGGGGGATGCCGGGGGCTAGGCTCTGAGGACCCCCCCCAGCAGTGCGGGGACACGAAGGTGCACTGTGGGCAGGTGAATTTTCTTTTTGTGCAGAACAAGCTTCGTGTTTTCCTTGTAACTGGACTGGATGTATCCGTGACTGGTGCCCCCGTTCCCACTCTGAATAGTGGGTGCCCCAGGCCTTTGTTTGAAATAATTTAATGTTAAATAGAGTAAATAGAGTAAAATAAATAATAGAGTAAATAGAGTAAAAATAGCAGAGTTTTTTTTATAATACATTATTATTGTTCATAAGACAAAAACGTGTCACTTAATAATTTTTGAAAAACCCTTCTTACCTAATACATGTTTTTCAATCAGTGAGATGCTACAAGGGTGTCTTCCCTGTTTTCCTAGCTGCAGATGCATAGCGAATCCTAATTAAAACCTTTAAGTCTTATTCCATTTACAAGGAGGAGCGTATCATTTTTCTTTTAGCTTTTTTCAATGCAGGGTCTCAGTGCCCATTACAAAAATTCCAATGCATCTTTGAAGTTAGCAGCTAATTATATTTCTCCAAGTTATATATCTGGAGTTCTAGATGTGGGAAAGGCAATTACTTTTTTTTTTTTTCCCCTCATTTAGCATAACAATCTCAGAAGCTTTATTGGAGCTCCAGTGAGTCATGCTATAGATCAGAGCCCAGGCTGGAAAGAGCAGGAATTTGGGGGGAAGGCAGGATGCTTACTCAGCTCTTCCCGGCCCCTTCCCTTGTTAGTATGCTGTCCCCACCAGGACACTCTCTAATTGTTTGTCGAATGACCGCGGTGCTGTTTGCCTCAATAACTTTGGGTAGGTCATTCGGCACATTCATTACGGGCACCTGCTCGCGCTGCTGCAGCGGAGGGTCTGTCAGCATTTTACAGGAGTTTATAACTGGGCTGTAAATGTCTGCGTGGAGCCAAAAATTGTGGCGTGATTTCTCCCAGGCAGAACCTGGCTGGTTCAGCCCGTTTGTTACCGTCTCGCTTTGTGCAGGTGCTGTCGGAAGCAGTGCAAAGAGCAAAGCTCCTCCGTGGGGGGGGACCCCTGCCCTGGTGTCAGCACCCCCCAGAGCCCCCTCCCCTGGGGGCCAGGCTGAGGGGGTGCCGGGCTTCCTTCGTTAGCTGCATTGTTACAAGCTTCACTCCAACACTCCCCAGCTGCGTTTTTTAAGAGATCTATTATGCTTGAAGCATCTTGCCTCCTCTTCTAAAAAAGTGAACTTAAAAATGCTTCCAGAGATGGGAGTGAAATTTGTGCATCAGCCCAGAGAGATGTGTGCTTGGCCAAGCTGTGGTACCCTGGTGGTCATGGGCATGAGAAGCAGTTTTGTAGCTTTTCTTCTCATCAAGACTGCACTTGTAATAATGTAAAAAAAACTAAAAAAAGCCCCAAGCAAACAAAAAACAACCAAAAAAAAAACCAAACAAAAAACCCAACAAACCACAAAACAGAACATAAATTCTCTAGCACATGCTGGAACCGGGGGAGAGGCTGAAGCCAATTCCCAGCTGGTTTTACAGCTCAGCCCCGTATTTCTGGCCCTAGGACAAGTAACTAAGCCGGGTACCTTTGCACTAACCCGTGTCAGGAGACAGCGCGTTTGCCCTCTCTGGCAGCTGATTTATTCCCTGAGCTTCTGCGGGGGTTTGATTGTTGGGGCTGTCCCAGACCACCGGCTGTTTTTCCAGACCTGTCTGCTGACACCGAGTGACACCAGGGATGAGTTCCCAGAAGTGTTTTTTGGAAGCATAAAGGATGGAAAAGGACTCAGATGGAAAGAGCCCAAAATTGGTCCAGGCAGGTTCACTCGCATTAGCATCTCTTTGCAGTTTAATTTCCTGAAAACTCTCCCCCTCACTGCAAACCAAAGAAATGTTGCTGGCTTCAGGAACAGGACACCCAGTCTTCCCTGCCTGGGAGCACGGGGCCCCCAGCTTCCCACTGCACCCCAGTTGCTGCTCTGGGGGGACCCACAGTGCTGGAGCCCCTCTGCGCCGATGTGCCCCCCCTGCCCCCGGCTGCTGCTCGCTGCTGTGCATGCTCGGCCCAGGCTGCTGGCGGCACAGCGATGGGTAAGTGTCACCCACCAACGCCCTGCGTCAGGCAGAGCCGTCCCTGTGGTGACCCAGCCCTGCTCTAGAAAATGAGACCAGGGCAGCCCCCTCCCCACCAGCCCCCCCGGGGCGTGCACCCACTCCCCCAGCCCCATGGGCCACGGAGCGGCTGCAGCCGTGGGTCAGAGCTGTCGGTGTGTGCAGGGCTGCAGCGCGGAGACGCTTGGCTGCTGGGGAACCTGCGAGAAATTAAATTCTCCACTTGGCTGGTCCGGGTGACTCGGCTTTGCTCTGCCGGCTTGTTCCTTCATTATTTTTTTGGCCGATAACTGACTGCAAGCTTGTCTTGTCTGTTTAATACCAGCACGGCGGCTGCAGGAGAGGCGCAGGTTGTCGGTCTCGGCGAGAGCACACTGTATTGCTCTCCCCACTTCATTTACTTTGAGGACAGGAGGGGAAAAGCCTCCAGGCACCACTGAGCCTGGCAGCCGGGACGTGGTTCTTTCTCTCTGCGGGCTGGCTGAGGGCTCCCTGTGCAGCCCGGCACTGGGAGGATGCTGGGGCACTGGGAGGATGCTGGGGCCTGCAGAGAGACCTGTGTGCTGCTCATGTCAAGGGCAGCCTGAGCTTGGATGGGGCCAGGCAGGCTAAGGACAGTAATTATTAAGATTAATCTTCCCCTCACACCTCTTGGAGCATAACAAGGAGATCTCCTGGCAGCCGGCTTTGATGGACTTGGCTGTTCTCGCTCTCGAGGGTCCTGGTGCAGCAGCACCTGCGGCTGTGGGTCGCCAGTGGGAGGGGGGTGCAGGGGCTGGCCTGTGCCCTGTTCCCCCCCGCACAAGGGGTCTTGGGCATGGGATGCTCCCTTGGCCCCAACTGATGGTTTGGTTTCCAGCTGCATCTTCAGCATCGTGCTCTGTGCCAGAGACGTCGCTCTGCCCACGGAGCTGCTGTGACCGACGGCCAGCTGGGCTGAGCCGGGCATCCTGGCACTCTGTGTGGCTGCTGGTCCCCATCCCGCACGGGGCACCCGTGGCTTTGTCACTCAGGAGCCAGGAGACCCTGCGGGTGCTGCGCCTGGGGCTGTGTTTGCTCTCTGGACAGAGGAGATGTCATTTCTGAAGCACCATCTCCCTGCACAGATACTTTTCTATGTAGACTAACATTTTGGAGAGTGTGAGGGTCCAGCAGCTGACCTGCTGTGGGATCGGAGCCGCACACCCAGGCAGATGTGGCAGCTCTTGTCCCCGGAGGTTTTGCAGCTGGAGGGAAGGGGGGTCAGTTTGGCCCCATGTGACGGGGCTTTGCCTGGACGGCAGCTGCCTGCGCTTGGCTCCAGACCCTGCACTTGAGCCTTCAGAGCAAGGCTTAGCAAACAGAGCAGGGTTTTGTTTAATTAAGAGCAAGCAGGGAATTTAAAGATTGGGTTTTCTCCATCCTGTGATAAATTAACCTCCTCCTTGCTCAGGAGGACAGGCGAACGCTCCAGATCAATGATCTTACTGATGCCTGCCCTGCGCTCCTTCGGAGGGAGAAGGGAACAAAGTGCGTCAGCCCCTGGCCTGCCTCCGGGGCAGCGAGCGGAGTGACTGCGGGTAATGATGATGAATGGTGTGGTTAATGCCGAAACTTGGACCTGGAGCTGGGATTCTAGACCCTGTTCACAGAATAATCTGGCTCCTGCTGTGCTCTTTGGTGGCACTTACCCTGCAGCCAAAATCTCTGGGGTGCTCCAGGCAGACACCCCGACCTACGCCTGTTCAAGGGATCAAAGGGCTCCTGATCCCGTGTCCGGCTCAGTTCCGAGCTGCCCGCCGAGGAGTGCCAGCATCCCGCGCTGGGGAGCTGGTGTCGATGTACGGTGCTGCCGTCGTGCCGGTGTCACACGCTGCTGTTCAGAGCGGCTCCAGCTCCGCGGGGATGGCTTGTGTTGCTCCCGTCGGCCACGGGAGGGTCGCTAATTTTATTTTGCGCTGGCACTAATCATCAAGAGCAGCATTAGCTAAAGTGCATCCAGCAAAACACCGCTTTGGAACAGCGTGTAATAATGACAGAGTCTGGAAAACATTGATTTAAGCACGAGGGAGCTGGCACGGTCGCGTGTGGCTCCAGCTCCTGCTTTGGGAAGTTGAGCTGGGCTCCTTCTGGGGGTAAAACCGTTTCTGAAGGAACAGGATCTGCTAAAGCCTGCCTTAAACACGTACCATCACACAGCAACTCTCCTCTGCATCCCATCGACAAGGAAAGGAGCCAACAGAAAATAATCCCCTCACTTTAGCTTTTATTTTTTGAGCATTTAAATCAAATTAATATTAGATTTATAAATTTCTCAGAGGTCACTAGGTAGATGTTAACACCTGCCGCTCTGCCCGAACAATGCTGGTCCTTATCTGCAGTTTTTGCTTTTCTGAACTCCTTCTTTAAATGTATTTTTACACAGCAGTGTTGACCTTTTCCGTCAGCCCCCGTGGAGCGAGGTTGTATCTTGTGTAAAAGTCATATCAAATGGGCCACAAAAAATCACTCTTGCCTGATTAAAATGAATAGGCTAGACGGCGTGCGCATTTTCCTTCTGTGTCGTTAGCTTTGTGTGAGAGCTTGCAGCAATCAGGGCTTTTATGGGAGAAATACAGCTACAGGTACTGCTGGCTGCCTTAACAGATACTAATTACAACGCTTGTAAGGATTGATTTGCAAAGAAAATTTCTATTGCCTCAAGGACAAACGTTTGTGCAAATCATATTATTGTGTATGGAGAAATTGGTAACACTTTATGAAATGGTTCATTTATAAATACTTTACTATTTATTAAATTAAATGGTATTATAACAATCCTTTTGCTAAGTTAAAATATAGCGAGTATTCCGTTTCTGCGTTATTTCTGTGCTGCGCAGCAGGCTGTTAGATCTCGGTTGCCATCACCTGTTAAGACTCTCGTCGGTGCATTTTGTACCACGCTGTGTTCTAGACATCTGAGGCACCCACGCCATGCCGAAGGATTTCCACAGGCAGCTCATCAAGCACCTCCTTTCCCTTTGTGACTGGGACCTGAAATTCTAAAATAGAATAATTTTGAAGTTGCCCATATTCTGGAGTGCCCAGCCCTTGCTGGGGGGACCAGCAGGTCCCTGACCCCTCCGGCAGGAGATCCAATTGCCCTGTAGAGGAGGATGAGGCTGGTTCTGGTTCGGTTCTTCCTTCATCCCTGGATTCACGCTCTCCAGAGAGGCACTGGGAGGGACCTGCAGCACCTGGCGTTGTCCCCTCGCCCTGGGGCTGGTTTGGGTGCTGCTGCACAAGCCGACTGGGTTCACAGGTACGGGGGCTTTGCTCTGCTCCTGGTTTAGGTCTTTAAGACCTGTTGGGTGGAGAGCTGCTTTCCCATTTTCCTATGGGAACACCGCCTGCACTCCCATGGTGCCCAGCTCTGTGTCCAGACTCACCGCTGTCCACCCGGCCGCGCTCCCAAGGTGGAATCACCCAGCTGTCCCGTTCCCCTTGTGTTCTACCTGCAGAAATGGAAGAGGAAGCAGTGGTGCCCCGTGTGCGAGGTGTGGGGCAGCCGTGCTCGCCCTGTGCTGGGCACTGCACCCCGGGAGGGGAACGGGAGCCACGGGCACATCCATCGGCCATCGAATACGTGTTATCCTGCCCGTTAGCGGGGCTGCGCCAGCTCCATTGCTGCCTGGAGGAGTTGACCTTGCCTCCTGAAATTCCTGTCCACTCTGGAGAAACAAGCGGACAAGGCTTCTTTACTGAGCTAGAAATTTCTCTTGAATGTACCCTCTTTAATTTATGTTCCCTCTCACTCCGCTGCCTGCAGCAAAAGCCATTAGTGGTGGCAGTTTGTGACACAACTGAAGCTTCTCTAACGGGCAGCCCTCCCGCAACCCCACCACGCTCTGGCTTCCGAGGAATTTGCTGGCATCGTGGTGCTCAGCTTCTCCCCCTCCATTTCCCGGGCTCCAGAGACTAATCCTGCCTTCGGCTGCTTTTGCTGCTGCTATGGCAATATTTTCTCCCCCATAGTGGTAATCACGCAATGGTCTCTGAGAACAGCGGGAGAAGCGGTGCCTGCTAGATGCATAAAAGGTAAGATGAACTACATGTCATAAAACTTTTAAAAGTTCCTTTTTTGTGTTTGTGCGGGGGTTATTTTATATGGCTTTTGATATGAAGCTAAAATTGCACATCAAAAAGGATAATGCATCTTTAAGCTGTTACAATGACTTCTAAATTTTTCATTTAATGTCAGTGAGGAAAAAACCCCCTCAGTTGGCTGAGTTACGTTGGTGAGATGGCTGTTTCATTCCATAAAGTGTCTGCAGTGGATTTGAACAGTAGGAAATCCAAGGGTGATAAATAGCTATTTCTAAGTAAATTTCATGCAATTGCCCTTTGGTTAAAGTCTTTCCTCTCAGCACTTTCCTGTGCACATAGCCCAACTAATAATATTCAGGAGCAAGTGCTTTCCAGTGTGACAACTGATTGCACTTTGAAGCAGTAAATGGCTGATTTCATAATTGGTATAATTTTTCACAAGTACCTGAATGTCATATACAGAAAGAATAAGCAACCTGGACTTAATACGGGAGCTTTTTCAATTCTCCTAAAAATCAATAATGTATTAAACCCCTCTAACTGATTAAAATAATGTGAACCCTGAGTGGGTTTTGTGAGGAAGGCAGGTTTCTTCAAGGGTGGCAGATTTATGGCAAAAGGGTTAATACATGGGGAGAACGGGGATCCGTTACAGATGGAGTCCGTTTTCCTAATTAAACTTTTATCAAGATTTTCCCGGTTTGAATTGTTTCACTTAGTGCGATGGAAAAGAGCCTTTCCTTCAGCGTGCCGGGCAGCGCTTGTGTGCGACGCCGAGAGCTCTGTCCTCACCAGGAGCCCGAGCCAGGGGCATGGGACCAGCTGGGGGCTGCCGCGGGGGCTGTCCTGCTGTGTGCGGGGAAACTTCTTTGCCCAGGGACCCCTTTGCACAGGGAAGTTCAGTTAGTGTCGCAGTGACACGAACAGGTTACAGGAGAAAGAGCCTCTCTGCCAGGAGGTAAGCAGAAGGTTGTTTTTTCCCCAGGATTTTAAGATTTCTTGAAATCTTGTAAGACTCTGCTGGGAAAATGTTTGGGGATCCATTGGGAAAATATTTGTGAAGAGAAAAGCAAAGATGCTGTCAGACAGCAGCGATGTGCCGAGGGCGGGCGCCTGGCACCAAGGGGGTGTATCGGGGGTGCAGCAAGCTTGTGGCTTGTGTCCGGGGGGGTTGGAGCAGTGGAGGGCACGTAAATGCCTCAGAAGCAACGTCAAGGAAGAAGATTGCTTGTGTTAAAGCCTGGGCAAGCCGATAAAGCCCACGGTCCCACGTTAGCCCCCAGGGGCGTGGGTGTCCCCCTGTGCCTGACAAGGTGTCGCAGTGTCACCGTGCCCTGGGGCAGACGCGTCCCCACGTGCCCCTGTGCCAGGCAGCCGGGGGGAGCACACATCGCTGCCAGACCCACCGCAGCATCCCTGGTCCTCCCCAGGGCGGTCACACGCAGGGGAATTGAGGAATCTATTTAAACTTCACTTCTCAAGATCAAGATCAGACATCTTAAGCTGTGTATTATTCACGTTTGTCTGTTGTTTCTAACTCATTTCCTATTTTCCAGCTGAGGGACTCTGCCAGAAGCACTCTTTGCCAGAGATTAAAACAATTTAGGAAGCAGACACCCAATACCTTTCTTTGGATAGCAGGCAAATTGGAAATCTGCAAGAAGCAAGAAATTTTATTATCAACAGATAGTTTGCTACTTAACTACCCTTAAGGATCCCCCAGTATTTAGACTTTCCCTAGCTGTCCTGAGCCAAAAGGAAAACCTCGTGCATGCCCTGCAGAGGTGCTGCGGCCGCTGCCGCGCTCAGCCCCATCCCGGCTGCCTCATACCCCTGCAGCCAGACAGCAGCTGGGGAAATGCCAGCAGGCAGGGGAGGAACGGGGAGAGAACTCAGCACAGGGCTAAGGGCGGCCGTGGAGCCTTCGTGGTGGGTTTAAACCCTCTGTCCAGGCCTGGTGTGTTTCTGCCCAGCAGAAAAGCCTTCTGCTTTGAGCTTGCTGGAGGCATTGCACCACTGCTCCGACCCGGTCTGTGCTCTGCGCTTCTCGCCCGATGTTCCTAACGAGGCCAAGGGACACATGAAATAGCATTTACGTCATTAGCCATGGCTCTCATTGATTTGTATCAAAATAGCTGTTTTAAATGTAATTACCGCTAATTTGTGACAATGCACCATTAGATATGTAAATTCATTGGCTAATGGATGCGCACAGCGGATCACAGTGAATGGGGCGATGTGGGATAAGAAGTCGGAACCATTTCTCAGCTTGCTAAGCAGGTTCCCAGGGGCTGGGTTTCGGCATCTGGATACACTGGGGCTCTCCCAGGCGCCTGCCCCTGGCCCTTCCCGCAGGGCACTGGCCCGAGGGACCCGGAGCTTTCATCCCAAACAAGGGTGCGCGTCTGACGTTTTCCGGGGTGTGAGGGGTGGTGTGGGAAACTCTGCAGGAGTCCAGGAAGACAAAGGGGATGGCTCTTAAAATTATACGCAGATCAAAAAAAAGTCATGGAATCATTCATCAGGATTGCTGTAGTTCTTGACCACATAGTCAATGATTTATTTAATCTTAATATATTCCATAAAGAGTCCCCATATTTCCATAAATATGTCATATCTACCTAATACATAGTAATGAACCTGCTCCAAGGGTAAATAAATAAGATCTAAGCTCAGCAAGCCAATGTTTATCAAAGGGAGATATACAGATATTGAGTCCTTTAAAGTACCATTCTTCACAGCAATCACAACCAAGTTAGGCAATTTATAACGTGTCAAGTCAATTAGAAATCCCAGTGGGCTCCGAGTGAGCCCAGGCTGGGGGGGCAGCTCTGACGCCGCGGGTACGTCGGTGCGTGCGCGGGCGGGTGTGCGCGGGTTGGTGCCCGGCTGCACCAGCACTGCGGAGCTCCTGGGGAATGGACTCGCAAAGACTGTTCCATTTGCACAGATGGGTTGGTGTAGGTGTTTCATTATGGGAACTTAGGTTTCATATACAGAAGGATTTGCTAAGTTTTTTTTTTTGAGAATTGTTTTATAAGAAAAATTGAATAGTTTCAAACTGAAAATTTTACTTGTGCTATTTTAATTTTTCTTATTGCATCATTTCATGGAATTATATGTAGCAGTGCACATGATATAACATCCTAGTCTAAATATTTTTATACAAATACATGATAAACACATTAAAATGTGGTTGTAAAGGGAACTTATTTGTCACCTTTTAAATCTTATTTTCTAGAGCAAAGTATTTCCTGTCTGTGTTGTAATTAGTTTGACAAAGTCAATAATAATAGAATATTCTGATTATGTCAATATGACATGTAATATTATGCACTTCTTCCACTATTATGCGTATTATGACATGACTTGACATGATATGACAGGTCACATTATGCGTTACTACTGATGTCATAAAAGTAAAAAAAAAAAACAAATTTTGAAATGAAAAATTTTTAAATGCATTCATGACTTTTTCCTAAGATAAATTCACAAGTAAATATTTTTCACTTCCATTTTTAAAAAGTTTACTTCAGTAAATGATGTCCTCCCCTGGCCTGTCTGGGACTTTACTCAGTTTCAGACTTTTTCTGAACTATTTTTTCCATTTATTATTCTGAACACGCTCCAGCAGCACATTGTACCCCCCTGGCATGCACCAGCCTCCCAAGAGACGACTGCACACAGGCTGTCTGGCAGCACTGGTCTAAGACGCTTGTTTTCCTGCCCACCCACAGTTCTACCAAAATCTTACATGGGTTTTATTTTCGGTTGTTTATTGGTTTGGTTTAGCCGGGTGATGAGTGCTAACATGTCTGTGCTGTGGGACAGCAGCCCTGATGGGACATTTTGAAAAGAAAAATGTCAGTCCTGCTAGATGTGAAAAACCATCAACGTGTTAAAAGCACAATGCAAGAAAATGCAATAATTTTTTTTTGTTTTATAAATTAAAGCATCTCATCCTTCCAGTCACAGGGGCTGGGGTATCAGGAGCGGGTGCATGGTCCCCGTCTCTTTGGGGGCGCGGTGCCCTGCGGCTGGGGGACCTCTGCTCCAGGCATTCTCACAGGAGGTGGGTTATTCTGCTTCTTCCCAGGTGAAACGTTTCATTCCTCGTCCTCTGCTGCCTGCTTGTTGCTTTGCTCACTCACAATAGTCAGGTTTTGTGCTGGGCACCTGGAGCAGGGGCCGTGTGCTGGCAGACGGGGCGATGGGGGTGAGGACGAGGCTGGCTGACACCAGGCTGGCACAAGAACTTCTCCTGTGCGGCGTGCAGTGTGCTCATCCTCATTTATATTCGTTTTGACCAGGATACAATGATAATTCCCAGCTCCCAGAGACACAAAACAGTTTGGAAAACATTTCTAACAGGCTGCTGGTGAGCTGGATGCTTACAAGCCCGAGTCTGTCCTGTGTTTGCAGCCGCTGCAGTGGTGAAGGTGTAGATTCCCCGTGCAAATCATTAAGAAAAAAAAAAAAATGTCAGTTGCTGTCAGGCAGGTAGGAGTGTCAGTGGCCTGGAGACTACAGCAGGGATCCACCGTGGGCAGCAGGGACCGCGGGCTGTGCTCGGTGTTCTCCCGCCTGTGAGCCAGTCAGACAACACAGCGCCGGGGATTCGGATTCATTTTTAATGAAATACTTTTTGCAACAATCCTACAGCAGCCCCAAATGGCGGCAGACAAGAGGACTGCCAGGTGGAAGCTCTCCGCCTGCCGCCGCTGCTTCCTGACCCCCTGTGCGGGCCGCCTGGCCAGGGCCGCGGGGTGCTGGGGAGGGGTACTGGGGGGCGAGGGCTGGTGGCTGGCGCTGTCCCCGGAGGAGCTGTGTGGGTGCTGACGAGCAGCGTGAGGATGAGGGGACAGAGGGAGGAAGGGTGAGCGCGGGCCTGGTGGGGACCCCCTGACCCCACGAGATGGGGCGAGGGGATGGCCCTGGGCAGCCCCGTGGCTCTCACCCTCCGGCCCAGGCTGGCCCCACGGGGTCGGGGCAGAGGCTGAGGGGGGCTTTGAGCACGCTGCCTTGAAAAACATGTCACCCTGCCGCGGTGTGGCTGCCGGCTCCTCCCGGGGGCCATGCGGGCCCTGCCCGGCCCGCGCTGGAGGCGTTTGGCACCGGCCGGCCTTGCCGCACGCTCCTGGCGCGGCCTGGGCTGTGGCGCTGCCTCCAGCACCTCCTGCACCTTGGTGACAGCTGGATGCTGGGGACCTGCGCCTTGGCCTCCCTCCCGGCCCTGCAGCTGTGGGGGGATCGGCACCGAGCCCCCACTGCCCCGCGGCCTGGCACGGAGGAGCCCCCGACACGTCCCCGGAGCCCTTTGTGAGGTGCTTCAGCCTGCAGGTCCCTGGGCGATGGCAGCTGAGCGTGGTGCCCGCGCTTTGCCATCCCTGGCCAGCAAGGCCAGCAGAGGGGTCAGACCCGGGCTGGGGTCTCCTCCTGACCTCATGGCCCCTGCTGCCCGAAGCCTCCCTCCCTGGGCACTCGGAGCCCCCCAGGTGTTCCTGGCCCGCTGTGACCCCCTCCCATCCTCTCTTTGCAGTGACAGTCGCCCTGCAGCATCGTCCCCTCATCCTCGCGTCCTGGCAGCACAGCTCCTGCCTCACAAGCAGAGCAGTTGCCGCACGAGGGGCATCGTGCACATGGGTCACTGAGCCTCCTCTCTGCTGCTGCTGCTCCTCTGCCGAAGCCACCGAGGGACTTAGCGGGTGACAGCGTGCCACTGCTCTGGGGGTGACTCTGGATCTCTGACGAGAGCTGACGCTGCTCTGTCCCACCTCCCCACAGCCCTGCACCAGTGCCACCGCTGCTCCTCCCGCAGAGCCCGCACCAGCCCAGCACTGTGTGGGATGTCACCTGTCCCCCCCACAACCGCTGTCCCCCGCTTGCCGTGGGGCTGGCTCTGCTTTGGAGCTGTTGTGGGGAGGGGGAGAGGCTGCGGATCTCCAGGGCTTGTGCGAGGGGTTGGGAGCTGCATCCCCTGCAAGGGGACATGTCTGCGGGTGGCTGCCAGCCCCGTGGGATGTCCCTGCTGGCCGCAGTGGCAGTGGTGGGAGAGCCCTGCAGCGTCTGTCCCTGTCCCTCCAGCGATGTCCCTTGCTGGGGGCTCTGTCCTCGCCACGTGGGACGGGCAGTGCCGCTGACAACTCCTCCAGGCTCGAGAGACCCTGGTGATGGAGAAAGGTCACTCGGGGACCTCGACAGTGTCATCTTCAAATGGAAATGTCATTTTTTATTATTTAGCGCTGACAGATTGCCCAGAATAAAGGCAAGTGACGGCTGGGAGAGCTTCAGCTCCGCCAGCCTCCAGCCTCTGCTCCCAGCCCCTTCCCCACACCACGGGGCCCGGAGCCCCTCTGAGCTGCTGTCCCCCTCCTCCTCCTCCGTGTCTGCAGGGCTGCTGCCTGCTCCCCTTCCCACTCCCGAGGGGCTGCGTGGGCGCTGGGGGGGCTCTGGGTCCCGGGGGGACCCCACCAGCCTCGGGAGCAGGGTCAGGGTCTCTGCTGTCTCTCCACGCCGCCTCCTTTGCTGGCTGGACCTCTGCCTGCGCAGGCAGCGGGCCCGCTGGGGCTGGAGATGCCGTTGCAGAATGGAAGTTATCTCGTGTTCCAGACTCGCGTTGGAGTGCCACTTCCCTCTCCGTGAAAGCAAATGAAAGGCTTTTGATCCAAATTGCATTTCCTCTCATAGTCTGGAGTATGACGGCACATTAAAGCCTATAATATTCCACTGCCGCTCTTTTGCATGATTTTTTAATTAAAAAACTATGGAGTAAACAAACATTCTGCTCTGGAGTAGCCCTGCAGAGACCCATCGGTAGGCACATTTACATCCCTGCACTTTTTCAAGAAAGTTTATATCTTAACAAAAAAAAAAATTACCCACCCAAACAGTTAGTATTGGATAAAAGTTTGAAGTTAAAGGCAGCTGGCAACCTTCTCCAGCCCGTGAAATGATATTAACATTTTATTATTCTAAGGTGAGCTTTTTGAAACGGAATTTTAAATGTTACCCTGCTGTTCCAGAACACAAAAACCTTTAATTTTATGCAAATGAACAGCGAGGAGCTGAGCGCTTAATGTAAACGAACACTTTCTTTGTAGGAGAGGTTGGAAGAGAAAAAAAAAATTCCCAGGGATTCTTTAATTGCTGTCTGAAATTATGTAAATCCCACCGCTAGGCAGAACGCAATTATCCCGTGCCCCTCTCTGCCAGCATTGCTAATGTCTAACAAAATATCGGTGGGTGACATTTAGTCGAGGTAATGCAAATGAGAATTAATTTTTTTCCAAGACAAAGGGCAGCTAAAAGATCACCTCATCCGTACACGGCGGAGGGGCCGAGCCAGAGGGAGCCGCGGGCACCGCAAAGTTGGGTTTGCGGCACCCGGGGACCCCCAGGCCCAGCCAGAGCCTGTAGCTTTTCTTTACCTTTTTTGTTTTTTAAAGGAGTGGACCCCGGGGAGAGGGGGCAGGCTGTTTGTTTGTTTTCCTCTTGAATTCATGGTGCTTCTGGCACAGGGGCAGGGTGGGAATCGTGATTGAAACCCCCTGATGGCTCTGCCGGCGTTGGGGAAAGGCGGCTGGTGATTTATCACCTCCCTGTGCTGATAACTAGCAATAATTCTATTAAATATTCAGAGTGAGGCTTTTGCAACACAATTATCAAACGGGATTTGTTAGTGCGGAAATGCTTCACGAGCACAAAAAGGTGCTGTGGGTGCAGGGGGGCTGCTCTGTGCAGGGCTTCCCTTGGCCCCACGTCGGTCGCCTGAGGCCGGGGTTGTCCCCATGCTTGGGAGGCAGGGGACAGCTCCCTTTTTCGTAGCATAAACCAGGGAAGTCATACAGGAATTTTCCTTCTTTTCTCTTTTTGTTTTCCTTTTTGTTTTTCACTTTTGCTCCTTGTGTTTCACAGCTGCCTTTGCTTCCGAGGCCACATCGCAGAGCTGGTGACTCCACTTACCTGCTGCAGGAGAAGAGGGAACCCCACGGGAGCTGGTGCGAGGCAGGGGCAGGGCTGTGTGCGGAGTGATGAAGTACACAGGCGCTGCGGAGGCTCCGGATCAGGGTAAGAAGCGCTCGTGGAATTATCCTTTGAAATGTACACTCTGCAGGGAGGCCCTGGGGATCAGCCTTGCTGGAGGAGCCGGGCTGAGTTGCACCATCTGCTTGGGATTTAGGACAGGCAGAGCTGTGAAAATATGAATTAAAAATACAGAGGAGCAGGAAACAGTTTCCTCTTGCTGTGTCTTTCTGAAATGATACCAAGCAAACTGGGGCGGGGTTGCTGGTGGCCAACGGGGACTCCTGGACCCCCAGACCTGCATGGTGGGCTCTGCTGCCCGGCACCAGCCCCACCTGAGCACAGCTGCTCTGGCAAAGCAATCCCCGTGTTCCTGTTTTTTGTGTTCGGTTCTTCATCAGCTCCCTACGGTCTTGCTCGGGCAGCAGGAGAGGGGCCGATGCCCGTGCGGAGCCCCCGGCCCTGGCAGGCTCTCCGGGCAAGCGTGGCCAGCAGCCTGCGACTCGCCCCACGGTTTAGGGGTGTAGGAGCTCCAGCGCCGAAGGAGGAACGGATGTATCATCTGGTTCTCATTGCATCCCCTTCCCTTCAGTTGCTGGAGCTGGTGCATGGAGAAATGCATTCCCCTGACAGCCACACCGTGACCACCAGCCTGCCGGACCCTCCCCACCGTGCCTGGCACCCGCAGGGCCGCGGGCGGTGCAGCCCTGCCGTGCTGGTACCGATGGGGGGAAGGAGGTGAGGTGGTGTAACCGCAGGCAGGAGCTGTCCCTCGCCTGCAGGATGCTGCTGCCGTACAGACAGAGGCTGTCCTTGTCCTCCTAAAATTTATAATCTTTATAATCTAAGATTTAGACTCTTCAAAGCTTTATGCCTGTCTTTAACCTGTAGCACATGCATAGTCTCAATGGGATTTCTCATCTGCTAGGAGTTAAGCACGTACATAAATCTTTGGAGGCCAGGGGCCTAAGGCATTCCCGCGCACACGCACACACATTCCTACGCGCCCACGTCATGGAACAGCCACCACGCAACCCGCCTGCGGAGCCGTCTGTGTCAGAGCGGGGAGGCACGCCAAATCCCCGGCGCTCCTGCCAGCCTCCTGAGCAGCTCTTGAGCACTTGGGATGCTGTGGGGGTGCTGGACTTCTGACACCACCTTTAGCAAACTCCCTGTCTGTGTGTGCGTCCCCGGGAGGCGGGAGGGGGATGTCAGCAGGCAGTGATTGTGCTGGAGGCAAGCACAAGCTTTAATTTTCATGCAGTTGTTTCTGCCATCACATTATAAAAAAAAAGAAACACACCTCACGTTTAAAATCATCCCTGTGAAACTTTTTTTTTTGCCTTGCTGTAATATTGTTCTAAGTCAGATGGTATGACCTTCCATGAAGTTACTCTTCCCGTTTCATATCTGCTTTTTGTGGTGTGAAGGGATAAGGTCTCTTTAATTTGGGGTTAGAAAATCCAGGCAAAGCCACCAGGTGAGAAGCAGCATTTCATAAATGCCTTGTTTTCTGCAGTGTTCACTTTACTAAGGACCAAATTTCATTATTTTCCCTAAAGCATCGTTGGTACACTACACGAAGATATGGCCATCAGATAGGACTCCTGGGCTGGTGCAGGCAGCAGTGCAGGCAG
>VZTO01000028.1:0-53407 GCA_013400615.1 Syrrhaptes paradoxus
TTATCCTACTCTGATTTTGACTGATAACAAATCAAATTGTTTTGTTTTTCCCCAGGCCAAGTCTGTTTTTTTTGCCCATGACTATAAGTGGTGAGTGACCCCTCCCTGTCCTTGCCTCAGCCCCTGAGGTTTTACCTTTTGTTCTCTCAATTCTCCTCCCCATCCCACTGTGGGAAGATGGGGAGCGAGCGAGTGAGCGACTGCGTGGTGCTTATTGCCAGCTGGGTTTAAACCACAACAGCATGTGTATATATCCACCATCTATTTCACAGGGGCCAATGGCTCTAACATGGCAAACAAGCTACTGTCGCTGGCAACCATCAAATTCAAATGTAGAACATACAGACCCTTTCACATCTCAATTGTTTTCTTCTGTTGGCCATGACTTACCCTGAAAGAGTATTGGTTGTAGTAAGATTCCAGCTTTGCTGACATCAGGAGTGAATGTAGCAGAGATTTCACTTTCAATGCTCAAAATCCCAGAAGTACTGAACACTCAGGTTTGGGAGCACATCTCAAGGTCAGTGAGCCCAGTCCCCGACTCAGAGAAGGGCCAGCTTTGAAGTTAGAGCTTGGTCAGCATAAAATCTTGGCTATACTAGAAGAAGAAAAATGGATTGCTTTGTGTTCCTGGAATAGCCTTCCAAAGTAAGGCAGTATTTTACTTATTTATTAATATATTCTCTCTTATCTACTCTTAGGTATAAAGACGCTTTCACTCCAGAATCACTCCTCCTCTCATTGCAGTACAGCCATCTCCTGAAACAAAATCTCCACAGCCTGTTTTTGCACTCCCTCCTGCCCCCAACACTCCTTCAGAAGCTGCTTTTTTGCCTCCAGCCCTCAGCAACCGACATCCTGCCTCTCTGCCTGCCCACGGCTGATTTCCTTTTCTGTCCCACAAGCCCAACGCCCAGCTTCTGCCCTTCCTCCCCTCCCCGGGTGCAGCAACACAAACTAACAGCAGATTTATTAGGCTGGCCTCTGTTCCGCTCCAAATTCCACTTTTAATATTAGTGCGCGCACGTGGCCAGCTGACAACCAAAGGAAACACAGGAATCACTCAGCACTCCCATTAACAGACATTTTAAAATTTGGCTTTAAGTATAAACATGAGGGGGAGATTAAGGCATTTTATCTGCACTTAAAGAACCAGTGGCAAAATTTGCCAACTCTAATCTATGCAGCATACAGGTCTGTTATCTACTGCAAAACGCAGCATAAAACAAACAGCCCCCAGCAGAAACGCTGTGAAGAAACCCTCCAGCCAAACGTGCCATGAGAAATACAGCAAGAAAAGGTTTTCTGCAGATGAGGGGAAGGACAGAAGTGTAGAAAACAGAGGTTACTCTTCCTTTTTTGGGAATAGTTCACTGTGGTTTTTAAAGAACAAAAAATGTGGTGTGTCAGGCACTGGCAGAGGAAAATGGTGAGTTATGCTATTTGCAGCTATAGATCTCAACCTTTGTTTAGTTTGGCTTCTTCCCCAACCAGGTTACTCCTCAACCTCCTGTCCTCAGCAACGCTACTCCCTCTTCCTTTACTACTAGAGAGCAAGGCATCCTTGGGGGGGGTCATGCATTATAGCTCAGAAACAACAGTTTATTTAAAAGGCACCTGGAGTTCAGGTTGAGTCCTACCTACTGCGTGCGCTTGAGGAACCTCTTTGATAGCATGAGGCCATATAACACAAATACTGGGGCTTTCTCCTAAGGGCTGCAGGGTGATGCCATATCCAATCCAAGTGAATGTTGAGCTCTCATTCCACTTACACTATCACTACACATCCCAGAAATTAGCACCTCAGAATTCTTGTATTCACAAGCCTGCCAAGCGTATTTTTTTGGGGGGAAAACATTACTGCTTGTACCACACACGCCAAATCTGCTGTCCGTGGAAATTGCAGCCCATTTCAGCCACAAGGCTAAACAAACCAACCTCTCTGTAGGAAAATAAAAGGGAAAAACTCAACATAGGAAATTGTACAGAAAGTCACCATTTGCTCGTGCTCTTCCCTGTCACACACACTCTCCTCTGGCCTTAACCATGTGCTTAGATTTTGGTGACACAAAAGGGAAGAATTTCTGCTGCTTCTTCTTGCATGTCAGTAGCGTTAGTAACGTCCCTGTCTCATGGCTGTCTATAATCCTGTCTCGCTGATGACACCAGATGCCAGTTCTCTACAAGCATTCCATTAACATTTTACACACCATGAAGCCCTTAGGTTATTTTTTAATGTAATATACACACATATTCTCTATAAATTATCTGCTTTTAGGGTTGTTTTGCAGCTAATCTGTATCTCACAAGCAAAAAACCAGTGCTACAAATGATCCAAAACCCACAAAAAGACTTTAAATGCTAAAAATGCTTCTGTTACCACACTTAACTCCTGGTGCTCAGTTTCCTGTGAAGCCCTTCTCCTCTCCAAGTAACATGCTCAGCTTCAGGTCTTGGCTTTGAAGACAAGCCTCCAACCTCTGGGAGCAAGCCTAGAACTTTGAGAGTACCTGGGGGTGATGATACCTCCACTGCTGCTGCAGGAATCTGCTTGGAGAGTTTCAGTGATACTGAAGGGACAGTTCATTTCTGCAAAGCAGGTTTAGCTCTCCCAGTAACAGACCACCACCCAAAGCAGTGGTCCCACCTCTCCAGCCCAATACTCCAACCTTCTGCTCCTGGCGCTGAGCAAACTTCTGAAGAGATGCAGAGCTTCAAACAGCAAGTCCTCTCCTGCTAGCGTCACTCCCTGCACTGGCTCACTGCAAAAGCAAAGGAAGGTAGCACGGTAATAGCCTCTTTGAAGGCACTACGCCTTTCGACTGGTCTAACATTATCCATAAAGTGCACCCTCAACCCTTTGAGGACTTCTTTTCCTCCACTCAAGGTCTCTGGCCAAGGAGCTTTCTCCCCAGCCCAGCCCTGGGGAGCAAAGTTAGGTACTCGGAGGTGGGCAGTGCTAGCACAGGGGGGGTTTATGCTGGTTCTTCCCTGAAGTGTAATTCTAGGTTCTAAAACAGGGAATACATTTATTTTTCATATCCAGGCAGTAGAAAAGACAAGGGTACACCTTTCTTTCTTTTTTTTTTTTAATAAACCATACACAAAAGACTTACTTAGACAGATGCTTACCACTCTCAGATGAGCCTCCCTCTTTGCTCATTCACTTCATCCACTCAGTTCACTATCTGGACCTCAGTTTGGAGGCTTTGCATATTGAGCATTTGCTCCAATCTCTTCATAAGCTGTTGCTTGCTCCATTTCCTTAACCTAACCTTCTCCTGTGCCATTCTTCTTGCTAGGACTGGTTTCCTCAGCTGTCTCTGCAGCATGCTCTGGTGGCATCCAGGACACATGACGCCATAGGCCCACAGTGACAAAGGGACCTCCACTGCTCCATCAACAGATTAAACCTCAGGAGCCTCCTGTCCCCCCTAGGACCTCCATGAAGGCTCCAGATAACTGACATTCCAGACAACTCGCATGTGAGCCTGCCTCCCACAGAGCCTGCTGCGAGTCAGCTTTGTGTGGGGAATGCTGGAAATGGGGCAAGGCCGGCACTCGAGCAGCCATGCGGTGTGCACAGGATTGCAGTCTCAGATAGGCAGCTTGCAATGGTCACATCTATGTGCCCATCTGAAAAATCCCCAACCAGTCTGAGTTTGGTGGTATTTTCAGGCAGAAATAGGATCTCTTTGGGAGGGAAAAGCTGTCAGAAGAATACACACAAGCTATATTCCAGTGATGGATTTAAAAAAAAAAAAAAAAAGATAGCATTCATGAGACCAGGAATGGTAATTCTGCAAGCTGAAGATGATCCTGGCTTCAAAACAAGATGTCTCATGTTGTCTGTGCGAAGGAAGCCATGATGCCAGTGGATGTTCATCAAGCTATCATTGAAAAGCGTCGGCGCAGGGCAGGGAACCTCATCATCAGTTGGATGAAGAGAAAGATGTCTTCAGCATCAGAAAGGATGGGGTGAAATACGTCATTAATACCACCTCTGTGGGCCACAACCTTACGCCACCAAAGTTGAGCCCAGTACATCCTTTACCTCCTTTACCTATCTTTTACCCCAAACCCATCTTGAACAAACTAAGGACATGGTTGAACTTTCTGAAGTCACTAAATGATGGCTGCATTCACCATGGGGGAAACAGGGAATACATGTGTTGATCAGGCAGTGGTGTAGCGGGGGGTACTGGATGGGAAAAAGGATGCCAGCCAGGAAGGTATGCACTGGAGGGCTGATGATACAGAGCTGGTGCCATCAGCACTAGGGTGTATAAATAATCCATGATGATCAGCAAGACTTTAGAGTCTGACAGACAAAAATCATAATGGTTATTAATAATTGAGGCCATTCCCAAAGTGCCCTGGAGCACTATGTGTGTTCCCTCAGGGACCGTGACAAAGTGTGGCAATGATCCTGTCCTGCACATCTAAGGCAGTGACTAGCCCATAATCTGCAAGAGACCAGTGCTGGCGCCGGGGTTATCAAGTCAAGTCCCAAAGATAAGGCAGCCAACTGGCCCTGCAGCGACTGCTGAGACGCTGCTGCTCGCTGCGGTGTGTTTGCCTTTCCGCCTGTCTTCCGCATCTCCCTTTTGCCCAGCAGTCTCCCCACTCAGCCCAGCTCCCTAAATACCCTCGTTCCATAAACACTCCCTGATGTCTCGCATTGGCAAGGGCACATCCCAGCCTGTCACAACTAACAGGTAGCACATTACATAAAATAAGGGCTGAAGTCCACGCTCAGCTGAAATCTGCAGGGTAAGTCCCATGTTTCTATTACACCTGAACTAAGTTTTCCCCTTTTCTGCCACGCTTTACTCACTTTTCTCTGGTTTTGCTGCTTTAGGTTGTATTTTAAATTACATTTTTTTCAGGACAGAGACAGTGCTTTTTCACCACAAAGGGCCATTGTCATTTCAACAGTCAGTTCTTCCCCATGTGCCCTAACACCCTCTCACAGCACTGTCACCATCACAACTGCAGCAGCATCTCAGGATCTGTGTACAGACAACGTACACCAACAGATTCAATGGTCTGAACTAGCAAAAAAGACAAAGATTTCCCCACCTACCCACCTTTTTTTACTGTTTCTTCCATTTGCTGTCCAAATGTCAGTGTTCATTGTCTGCAAAACGACTCTCGAACCACCGATTACAGTGTGGCGTGTTTCCTTTGAGTGACAGTGCCTGCACAATGACTTTCCTCCAACACACTCGGCAGTCAGCATCAAATATTCTTGGCGTGTAGCCTGAATAACAACACACATACTGAGACTTGCCAGCATTGGAAAGTCCCTAAGTCCCAGGAGCTAAGATTAATTGCCAGCTATTCTTAAAATTTTCTCACCACTCCACCCAGTTTCTTGGGTCTTCCCACCCACCACAATCTTACAACTGCCTCTGTGGAGTTTCATCAAACCTCCCGAGACAGTTTCGGATGAGTGGAGAGCACTTAAACTCCCCCTTGAATCGACAGACTTCACACGCCAGCAGTGCTTTCCTTGGCTTTACAGAGGGAGGCTCGACTGGGTACAGTTTTGCCTCTTATCACTCAGGACTCTTCTCAAGTTAGTTTGTCTCTGAGGCAGGGGGACGGAAAATATGACGTTTCAGGAAAAGACAGCAGAAAGCACTCCTGTAACCTACTTAACCCCTCTTTTAAACCAGAGTATGAAAGCAAGTCCTGGGAGATGCTGAGCATCATTAACTTCCATTAAGTATAGATGAGATGAGGGCACTAAACCTAAAGCCTACAGCCTCAGTTCTTCTCCCTGCTAAACCCAAGTTTACGCTAGTGGCAGGAAAACACAGAAGGAATAATAATATCACCTATTTCTTAGCACAGATCACCCTTTTGGTAAAGTCACATTGCTCTCTGAACAACAAAGAGGTTTCACAATCATGAACCACAATCCCCTTTTTACCAAGGACTCTAAATACGATGAGAAACAGGGGGAAAAAACCACATGGGAAATGAGAAAGCCCCTCTTCTGGCATTTTCAACTAAAAGGAAAGCAGGAGGTATGAAAAAAACCTTCACATACTTTTCACTTTGGCTTTCCACCCACAGTGGTTAGGATCAGCTTTGAAGAACCACCAAATTTTTGATCAAAGTTTTCTGGATAAGCCAACTTGGCCCATTAATATAGAATGGCATTTTTTTTTGAATGAAAGGTGTGGGTTTTCCTTAAACAGATGCCTGTAAAGGCATCTAACTCCTGAAGCCCTGAGCATCCTGGTTTAACCAGTTTTATTCAGTGAGTCAGTTCTCTGATAGAGCTTACTAAGAAAAATGCAGCTCATTTGCTCTTTCTCTCACAAGTTTCTCTCCACTGTCTCCTAGCTCACCTGCTGTTACATTTAGGACTGATCCGAGTTAGGAACTCTAACAGAGGCTTTATATTAATCACCACAAAAGACCGTTACGTTGCCCATTTCTATTTTAGACCTTTGGCTCCAATACCGAGCTTTCAGCTCTTAGAGTGAGCAATGCCAGACTTTTGTTTTTCTGTTAGCTTTTTTTTTTTCCCATAGGTGCCTAAGAAGCACTTGCAAAACATTTCAAGTAGCTGCCAACGCAAAACATATTCTGTAGCTCCTCTGTGTAATTTCAACTGCCTGACTACAATGATTCTAACTGCATTTGTATCTGTACATAACTTGAGCATCTACACCTGAGAATAAACTCTCTCAAAATCAAATCAGCAAGCGGGCATCACCAGGCTAACCTCCAGCACAGTTTCCATCATGGCCTATGTACACAAGCAAATGTAGATCTTTATTGTTTTACTATCTGATTGAAATACAATGCTTGTTAAAAATGACTGCTCCCAGGTGAAGAGACACAGCCACCTAAACTCTCGTTCAGTCTCGGTTTATACTAGGTGGTGTTTTCAGTACACCACCAAAAGCACCAGATCTACCTCAATCCTCAACACTTGAAATTAATGAATTATTAATCACGCTTATCTAAAAAGAGTTCCAGTCACAAGATACTCTTTCAGCATGAATAGTGAAGCAACTGAGTGTTGATTAACAAATTTCTTTTGAGGTTCAGGCACTAAGGTTAAGTTAAGGAAACAGATTTCTTCTTGCGATCTTCATGAATATGATGGAAAACCACCTATGGAGCTGTAAGGTAGCTCATCTACAAAACAGTCGAGAGTTTGGAAGGCAATCAAGTTGAAACACAGGAGTAACATTAAAAAAATTGTCAAAAGCCAGCAGAGTAAGTTTTAGAAACAAAACACCTCAAATACCAGCGAACTGATGAAAAAGTCATGGTACCATACTGATCAGAACTACTGGGCGCATTTTGGAAGCAGAGCACATTTTTGCAGCAAACAGATCAAACTAATGTTCCATTAGCTACCTGCTGGTTGGCATGATGTGTTTCAATAGCTTCTGATATTTTGGAAGTGCCGTCTTTGCTCACTGCAGCAATTTCAGCTGTAAGAGGCCTATGCCCACTTTTTTCCTACCCACTCCAAGATTTCGAGGAAGAAGCAGAGCCTTTTCCAGCCACAGGCACCCTCCGGCAGCTGTTAAAAACACGGGGCACAGGAAGCGTCCAGTGTACCCCTTCCCTGTCCTCACACACAGACTGTGTACCAACGTCCAGCAATAGGTACCATACATTTCAACTCCTATTTTGCAATTCCCTAAGGCAGAGATTCCCTGGTTGCTGCCTCGCTGCCCCTCAGCTGGTGGAAAGAGCAGCTCAGCCCAGCAGCTGGTCGGGAACGGCAGTGGACGTGGGTGCTGAGTCAAAGTCCACTTGCAAGCAGGGCTTTGGGCATCCTGGGGACCACTACAAAGCCCCTGCCTGTTGCTTACGCTGCGGCACGACGCTCGCAGCATCTCCAGAGCTCTCTTGTCATCTTGCCAACTGAGGCAAGATTGTCCAAAGCTATTAGAGAAAAAACAAAACAAATACCTAAAAACTCTCCCAAATATATTTCCATATGAGTACAAGCAATCAATGTTTAAATGTAATATTCTTAAATTATGCCAATTGACATGCTACTTCTACAGAGGCATTTTCCCGATGATGTTCTCTCTCTGGGGGAAAGCTGAGCAGGTTTGATCTAGCGGACTTGCTTTCTAGGAAGAAGGACTCTTTCAAAAGCCGGGAAAGCTTTGCCCGGAGCCAGGGCGTTATGGACTCATGTACCACTGATGTGAAAAAATGGACCTCATGGCAGTTCTCGCTAGAGAAATGGCTATTACACGCAGTGATGCATTTCAATTTAGTCTTTGAAAAAATAACAGGGCAAAAAAAGTTCTCTTTTGCGGTTTGCAGTTTCACAGCCATTACTGTCCTTTTAATCATCACATCCCAGATGCTTTCAGACCTATAGGGTACATAAACAGGGTCACAACGTGTGCGATGCTAACTTTTCTCGAAATAGTATTTAAAATATTGAAATGAGACACGAGTTCAGGAAACTTGATGACCATTTCTGCAATGGAAGATAGACCCAACCTTCCTTACAGAAGGATCCAAATCTCAAGCAACTCGCTACCCATAACTCTAAGAGTATGTGAATGGGAAGGACAAAATATTTTTGCTCATATTAAATAAAAACCAAGGAAAGTTACAATTACAAGCAAGGTCACCTTCTACCTGTTGAAGCTCTTTGTAAGTAACACAATGAAAAGAAAGTAGGAGACCTTAGAGTCACTTATCCTCTGGCTCTGTTTTTCTCTAACTAATTAAATGGGTGAAAATCAGGAACTCAGGGCCCCTAGATCAGCACCAGCACAACATATTTCACAACTGCTCTGTGAGGACAACTCCAAAAGCCAATCACAGGATACTTATTAAAGAGCTCTTCTGATGTACCCCTTATAGCAAAAACCTGCTGGATGCCCCAGATTACTCAGTTACACATCATTAAATTATAACAGTTGTTTGTTGCCAGCATATTGTCCATGCAGCCCAACGGCTTTGTACCCAAAACTGCTGGAAACCTGTTTAATT
This sequence comes from Syrrhaptes paradoxus, assembly GCA_013400615.1. Lineage (NCBI taxonomy): Eukaryota > Metazoa > Chordata > Aves > Pterocliformes > Pteroclidae > Syrrhaptes > Syrrhaptes paradoxus. The sequence continues at coordinate 8,998 of VZTO01000028.1, forward strand.
GCTCAATTGTTGTTGTTTTTTTTTTTTTAAACTCCTTAGGCAATGGGTGAAATCCTGTAAGTTGTTAGAAAAAGCACAGAAGATATACTAAAACAGAAGAAGAGGGGGAAAAAAAACCAACAGAAAAACACAAATCAGAAAATCAATGCTGTTACATCAAGCTTTTTACTAGGTATTTTTCAGTTACATTTGCTTTCATGTTCTTGACCAAAGAGCTCTCGGGTATGGAAATGTTCATGAGTTGCTTCCTGAACAAGTCTCCTCAATTACTTTGCTGCCTCTGCAATTCAAATACTCACAGAATTCTTTCTAACAGCAGCAGCAGGGCGACGGGGGTGGTCCTGCTACTTTAAACCTCTTTGAAAATTCACAGCCTGCAAACATCTCACATGCCAGTGTCCAGTCTAGCTTGGAGGCTGAGCTAAAAAAAAAAACCAACAAACCAACTTTGGAGAGGTCTATGAAATAAACCCTGTTTTCACAACAGTAAAATCCCTAACAGTTTTGATTCACTGGAGCAGTGCTCCCAAACAACTCCCTTTGTTTTCCATCACTTTCAGAACAGCCCCAGACTAAAAAGCCAGACCAGAATACCTGTCTGTGTGTGTACACACATATAAATTACCTCAACGGGCTGATTTTTTAGAACTTCTTGTCAGCATGGAGTAATTTATTTTTCTTTTTCTGTTTCAAGAAAATTTATTTGACTCCAAAAATAGATTTGAATCTATTTGCTCCTCCACACTGAACAGCACTCCTTTGTTAGCATTTCTATATTACTGTGAAGACATACATCACCTCATGAAAAACACAGACAATGAGGGCCTTGGACTTGTGTTGCTGCAGATCCATTATCAGCCAGATGCTCCTTCTGTATTTATTCCAGTTGAGAGGGGGGAAAATAATCTCTAGTTCCTCTTCACTGGAAACTCCAAAGATATTTTTTATAATAAAAAAAAAAGGAAGTTTAGGGCCAAAAAGGAAAATTATTTAAAATGGATGGGCACTGAACACAATGCATTCCATTCAGCTTTGGTTCTTATGCTCACCAATCTCCAGCTGAAACTTTAAACACTTAACCCACAAGATGCAAAGGGATTTTGAAAGACCCCCTCTTCAGGGATGGAAATAATTATCTCCCAAGCTTTACGTTCCAAGGGCTTAGAAGTGGGACTGTATAAAGAACTAATTAAATTAGAAATGGCACCAGAGCACGGTCTCCTGAAAAGGTGAATTTGTGGGCTGCAGTACATCGCTAGGAAAGAACATTGGGTAAAAATTAAAGATCATGCTGGAAAGTGATAGATTTGTGTTATCAGCCCTCAAAACCATCAGCCTGAGAAACATGCTTGCTGGAGACACAGAAGAAAAATGCTAGAAAACCCCTAATTTTATGGGGTCAGGTAATTCTGAGGGAATTCAAAGGAAACCCCAGGAGACAGCCCTCCCCAAAAGATTATACAGAGCAGCTGGAAAACAGGGGATGTGGAAAACCTGTCTTTGCTGGGTTATAGCTAGCTCTTCTGAATCTCTCTTTCCCATTCTCTATGGTCCCACCTGGTAGATTAGCACTAACGAGACATCTGGATAGCTGGGAAAACATTGTTACAAAATTTAAAAAAGCAGATTTTCAACTTTGGGAAAGGAAAAAAAGAATATAGACGTTCAGTGGAATGCTTTTACACCCTCTTTCAACACCAGATAGATGGTATCATCAAAAATTATGATATAAAAGACCAGCAACAGCTTCTTTTATAACCTTACATGTATGCATGCTTTACTGGAGCACCTGTGTAATGAAGTAGTAAGTGAATAAATCTAATTCTACTTCACAAAATGGGCCAGATCCTTGGTTGAGACAGCGAAGGATTGCTTCCACAGAGCACAGTGTCAGTTCTCTATCTCTGCCTTGTTCTTCAGATTCCCCACTTTGGTTAAGCTCGACAGGCAGGAGGAAGGAAGCTTCCACTTCTCTCATCAGCACAATTAATCACCACGGCGCTTAAGTCAATGAAAGCTAACTAAAAACGGGTCGGGAACTGTTGGCCATGAACTCACTAAAGATCAGTCAGCTACCCTCAGTAACTATCTAATAGGAGGAAGCAGGTGAGAAAGGGGAAATTGGACAGGGACTCAAGACTCCTGTGATGACCTACAGAGGTGCACTGCTTAACCAACCTTTCATAGAAAGAGTTCTGACATTTATGTACAATCAGAGTTTGAGCTCTAAGCCATGTCAAAATTTACAGCGTTGTAGTAGAAAAGTGTCAAACATGCTTGAAAATTCTGGGGGGAAATAAACATTACAGATCGTTACACATCTATGCAGTGAACTATATGTTCATGTGATATTTATGCAAGATTTCTAGTTAAAAATACAGAAAGAATAAGAGAAAGAGTGTGCTCGTGCTGGAGACAAAAGCATTTCAAGTATGAATCTGCATGGAGCTAGAGGTTAGAAGAAAAGGAGCGTGAGCATCAATCAATTTACTTTCCAGTTGGGAAACATCCCAACGTCAGATTTAACTACAATTCAATAAATCTCACTTCCATCAAAACAGTACGGGCCACAGCAGTTGTGTAAAGTCACACCCTGGGCACACAAGCACAACAGATACAAATAGCCATTTGCTATCAGCTGGAGAGGAGCCGCGACATACAGCCCCAAACACGCAAAACAATTTTATCTTCAAGGTTTCACAAAAAGGCATATTGTAGCGGGAAAAGCAACTAAGAACGGGGAGCTCAAGTTATGCAGTCTTGTATATCCTTTCGCAGTGTGGCTCCATCTTTTTCTCTACAGCAAAGCTTTGCCACGGACCAAATGGGAACAACGCTTTGGAAATAAAGGGTGCTCATCACAGGAATTGGATTTATTCTCTGTCCTGTACCAAAAAAGCCCACTGTCTGAAGTCTAACTGGCGTCTGTCATTTGTCTGGACTCACCTGCTTTGGGACCAATTTACAGTGAAAGATGTTTATCCAGTTATTTACCTCATTATCCAAACAGACTTCCAGAATCTCAAGGGTCATCAAAAGTTTGCAGGAAGTGAGTAAGTCAAATTGTTTGACTGAATCAGACTGCCAGCTCTCCACCCCGTCAAGGTCAACTAGCTGTGAGGTTGTGTGTGGCGCGGTGGTTGTGTCTTCTTTTCATCTGCGCTTTGGTGAAAACATTTTTCTTTGCTGGGAAAAAACTCACAAAGAACATATTCTGTCCCTCTTACCCAATAATGATGTTAAAAAAAAAATTAAGTAAACACAGGTATGTACAAAGGACGGGCACAAGATCCTGGATGCGTAACAAGGTTTTGACAAGGCACCGCTAATAGTTCATGATGACACAAAATTATAACTCCGACCTTTCAGCTGAAACAAAAGGCGAAAGAATCTTTAGGGCAGTGCAACCGCTAAGTCCTCTGAAAATGAGAAGCACTGATTATTATCCTAGCCTAGGGGGAAAACTGCAATTCAAAAATTGCTTGTTGGAGTCACAGTAAATCTTGAATGCTTTTAATGAAAGTTTCTCTCCTTCATGAAGTATTTCTTGCTAAAAAACAGGCCAGCACATTAATACAGGGTTTTAGATATCCTCAAAGTCAGGTTTAATTGGGGTAATTCCCTCCAGTGAATTGAAAGATTACATTCGTCTTCACTGCCTGGCTGGAATGCTAAACTCAAAGCAGGGCTGAAATGTCAAGGTAAAATAATGCTAATAATTATTCTGAATGTTACATTCCCCTTGACCTTGGAATTTAAGAGGCTGAGATGAAGGCCTTTTGCCGAAAGTCAGGAAGTCATCTGGAGACTTCATTGACATTTATGATTAATACAATCTGGCAACATCAGGGGAGGGATACAAAATATGCTATTAGTTTCCAGAACAAAGGTAATTTCATCTTATATTGTTGTGGGATCTGCAGATAAAGAGGACAAAACAACACATCACCTATAATATTACTGCTCATGTTTTTAGATAAGGACATGGAGAAGCTTAATGTAATAACCATAATAAAATAAAATTCATACCACTGCCACAAAAGAGAATAAAATATTCTCCATTTCACACAATTAATGTTTTCTTGTAAGACACACAAAAAATAGGCTACAAAGCCCCCAATCCAATTGCTTCACTATTATATCTTTTAATCTCAGAAGATTTTCCACTTCATTTGCAACTTAACACTAGAATGGTAACTCTGTGGGGTAAAGATTTTACATATTAGCATCCTGAAGTGACTCATACAGCCTTTATTTGCACCTCATCTGTCACAGAAAATGCCTCCCCCACTGATGGCAAATGCAAGGCAGGGAAAGCCTTACATCTTTATGGGCAATGTCAGAGGAAACTCTGTATGCTCAGCTTCCACAAAAACCAGGGGAAGGGGACAGTGCTCCTTTGTCCTCTCCTTTTGACCAGAACATACTCCAGGCAAATGAACTGCTGCAATCGCGGACAAAAGGAAGAACGAAGGCAAGAATTTGTTAACATCTGGCATCTGGAGAGTTAGCCCTTGCCACAAGTCCAGTTTCCTGAGGATTCAAGGAGGAGATAATTCACTGACATCCCAGGCTTGAAAAATGGCTCTTTTAAAAACATCTAATGAAATTTGGCCATTTGGAGTTTATACACGTAGGTACATTTGAAGATACAACCCTACTGAAGAGGCTGGCAAAAAATGGTCTCTGAAGAACATGCCCTGACGATGATATGCAATAGTGAAAGCATGTCTCATGCTCTGTCCTCATTCAATGGTAGACCTTAATTGTTGGGCTTGGAAACGAAATAAGAGAGGGAAAGTTAAGGCAACGCAGGTATTCATAGTGAAAATGTAATTTTCTTAAGTTAGTTTGGTACTTAAATAATTTGAAGCAGTAGAGATACTTCACTCTGGAGCCTGCCTACTGGGCATGTAAAAACCAACACATTTTCTCCAGCTATGGTTTTAACTGTGGTCCATACAAATCTTAAATAGGTATTTGCCTAATGAACTCCTACAGCTCAAAAGGCCCATTATAGACTACTGAATAAGTGGTAGAACTTTTAAAGATGGTCCAAATAATGATTCCAGTCCCCAGATAGAGTGTTTATAGACTTTAGCTTATTAAACGCTCCATGCGAGTATCCTAAGCCACATCTGAAAAATCTCATTAATAAATTTTATTAAACAGAGTTTATAATTATCCCAGCATATTGAGGACTCTTCCATCTGATGTATCCTCTCCGTGTTAGACATCTTTACGAACATCTTTTGAGAAATGCTTTTCTCTCAAAATTCACTATTCAACTCATGAATTTTCTGTTAAATGCCAGCAAGATGAGACTGCAGGAATGGAAGTGTGCTTCAGTTTGTAAAAACTGAATTCATATTTTGACTTATGAATTCAGTAAATATTGTACAGATGTTCCAAAAAGAATAGTAATACATTGCCTAAATAAAGCAGGCCAGATTTTTTAAAACTAGGGAAAGCACACATAGTGCTACATGACTGTTCAGTTTTAGTATTCCGTTACCATTACAGATATTCACACGAAGCAGCTGTCTGCATATGCCAATACAGCGGCAGGTATTAAACCAGCCATCTGTATATTCTATATCCTATTTACATAAGAAATATAGCAATTGCCCATTCGTTCTGCAGGAATATTTGCATGGTTTTCCTCATTCTTTCCTAAAAAAAAAAAATCCTGCATAAATTCAGCATGTAACCGGACGAGTGTTTTAGTATACGCAGGCCATAGGCTATAATTTAAAATCTGCAGTGAAATACCAACGTTGCAAGGATTTCTTTAACGGAGGACTGATCCCTCCAAGGACAGGTACTTCTTCTGTCATGGAGACACTCAAGAATGAGGTGTGAGCTGCAGCACCACCATGTGCCCCCCCCTTCCAGAGCTGGCAGCCTGAGGGTTTGGATCATAGAAGAGGCCAACTGCACCTTCCCACTTCATTCTCCAGGAAACTGAGCGAGATCACAGGAGGATGAAAGGAGGAGATTAACTGGAGCTGCCCAGAGCGTGCTGCAGAAGTCATTAAGCGTAGAAAAGAAGTTGGCTGGCAAAACACAAGAGTGAAAGGGTCAACCTGGCCCGGTCTGTCAGACATGAAAGACGCGTGGAAGCTGCTGCCAGACTGTTTTCTAACCTCTCCCAGTTGGAAAGTGGACAAAGCAATGCTTTACAAGAGACGTCTCTGCCCATCAGAGACTGAAAGCCACAGACCTGTGCATTTTCTCCCTGCAGCAGCAGGGACTGCCACTGGGAAGTGAACAGGGGTCTTTTCTCCAGCCAGGTAGCATTCTGAACACAGTTGTGTGCCACCAGCAGCCAGCGTACCACAGTTCGGAAGGGTGAGGAGGGAAGTACAGCTTTAGTGCCAAGTGCTCAGCCAAGGCTCCTGCACCTCCCTTCTTCAATTACTGCCAGAAGCAGCCACTAACAATCCCCATCATCCCCAATTCAAATGTTTTGCAATCCTCACACACAGGCATCTTACCTGTAAATAGCTGCAACACAGTGAGGACAGTATCACGGCTACAGACTTTCATTAAGCATCTGCAAGTCTGTTTTGACACAAAATGAACATGGGCTTCATCTGTGTTTTTGTACAAAAAAAATGCTGGTGAAGTGACATTTTGCAGGGATGGAAGAAGTAGATGGGAGTATGAGGTTAAGGTCTCCTTATTCGTGAGGGGCAAACACATTGGCTGGGATCCAGTTTTGAAGGGGGTGAGGTTATGTGACAGGAGAGAGTGAGGAACACCTCCTCATGGACATGCAATAAAGGCAGCAGTACCTGGGCCAGTCACCCCTCAGGGTTTCTGTGGCTGTTGCCCTCTACGGATGCTGTGGGTACATTTGGCCACTGCCAGTCGCAGTAATTGAAGAATTTAGGACTTCAGGCTCGAATTTACAAAGGTAGATGTTTCAACAACTCCCTAAGAAATTTCTTCACAGGGCTCAAGGCAGAGGCAGGAAGAGTGGGAACAAAAAGCATTGGTACGGCACACCAGAGCACAGCAAAACCTGGGCATCAGCTCCTTCACAGGTGATGATGATGATCAAGATTTTGCTGCCTGTGAAGAAATAGGTGATGGATTTAGCTGAGTTCCTTTGGTTGGGGGACAATCCAGATAAAATGAGAACTATAACAACATAGAATCACAGAATCATTAAGGTTGGAAAAGACCTCAAGGGTCATCAAGTCCAACCATCAACCCAACACCACCCAACCCACTAACCCATAGCCACTCTATTGAGAAATTTTTAAGCACCAACTTTACTGCTGAAGGTGTCATTCAAAAATTTCTTTCACTGGTGATTCTTGCAGAGTTTCCAAAAAGCACAGAGGGCCACACTGTTGTAAGAAACTAATGTACTGCTTTCATGGAGGCTAAAACCACCTCCTATCCTCAGCAAAAGAACATGAAGCAAGTCAGTGAGACATCCTGGAAGTGAAGTTTGAATTTTCTGCCCACAATCCTGTGCTCTAATAGATACAGGACATTTCTAGAGCCAGGAGCACAAATTTTGGGACCCATGGTTAAACACCTGAAAATGCGGTACTGACACCGGTCTGAAGGTTATTGTTGAAAAGTATCTGCAGACATTCAGCCGCATCTTGCTTTAACACCTCTGGCTAAAACAGAAAATACCATTTATACACAAAAAGTCAGGATCACAGGAACGGAAGTTCCTTCAGCACAACCAGTGCCAGAGTATGCAGACAACCCAAAATATCACTTAATAGAAAAAAAAAATCAATGCCAACAAAGGCATTAAACTGTAAAGAAACGTAGGCTGGGTTTTCTGAAAGAAGCTGCATGCTTCTACGAGTTCCCTAAAACATATCTATCCTGGAGGCAAAAACCTGAAACCATTTAAAATCTATGAAAACAAAAACAATGCCTGGAGGTCTTCCCAAACACCCATGCCCTCCATAGTGTCCTCATTGCATCTCCTCAACTGACAAAACCTGAATCTTCACCAGTTCTCCTGGGAACTTCCAAGTTCTTCTCTGCTTTGGCCCTGGCACGGGTTACAATGCCCCAGATGTCAACAGGGGTTACCCATGTAGGTCTAACGGGGTTCAGTACTTCTGTTTCTTCCCTCTGTTTTTCTAACAAAGAGCAAGTCCCACAGTATTGTGTGTCTGAATTGTAAGAACAGGACAAAACTTCAAAGAAAAAAGACTTTTAGAGCTATAAATGGTCTCCCTACACCACCCTTCCACCTATTCCCTATGAAAAGAGTTCAGACCTTTCAGTAAGGTTTTTACCTGGGGAAATATCTTCTTAGCAACTCCTCTGCCCTGATCTGAAAGACATTTTAAATTCTTTATAATCCTTCTGCTTTCCAGTAAAACCAAAACAAGCTGTTTAACTTCACTGCAGCCTGACAGTTAATAGCTCCTGTATTGTCTCTTAATCACACTGCAATACCTGCTGAAGGATGTATCATTGTTTTAACTTCCTGCTAGCTTTTTCTTACACAGCCTGCCATTACACTAAATTAACTGTATTCATATTGTAACCATAATTTACAGCTTTTTAAAGAGACGTGACACAGATCCTCAAAATCATAAGTGGCTCACAAAGAAGGTGAAGGAAAGAAGGGTTATTCTATGTCTTTCAAAAAAAAAAAAGAACTAGAGAAGTATCGATGGAAAAGGCAGATCAAAGTTTCAAAGCCAAGAGAAGGGGATGCTTCTTCACACAGTGTGTTGAGATGGTTGCTGCATCCTTGTTGCTGCAGAATGGTAAAATTTACCCAGCTCAGAAAACTCAGGGAGGAAAATTAAGGGTAAAGAATTTACAAAAAGACTTCCTTTGGCTCAGAAAGTCTTTGAACTACAAGTCAATGGAGGCTGGGAAAATATTGTGAAATATTGCTGCCTACGTGCCTTGGTTATACACTTTTCTCTCTGCATACACTAGTGCTCACTCCTCCCATCACCCTGTTCCCAGGCGCACTGCGTTGCTGGGTCAAGGCATCAGGCAAGCTCCAAGTCCACCTCCCACTCCTATTTAACAGACCCATTTAACATCAAGTCCGCAAACTGATGATATGTCTGGGATAAAATTGACAAGAATGGATATCACACTTGATTTTGTCTAAAAGGTTGAAAAAGGCAAGTCAGTCTGACCCAGCACGGCAGTTCCTATGGTCTCATTATACAGCTGTTCCATGCCCTGTCTGTGCCTCTGTGGAGAAAAGCAAGGACTTCCCAACACGAAGAAGCCACCATTCTATGCCAACACCTTTCCTGGTGTGAGATTTGAATGTCTGGAAGAAATAGGTCTTCATTTTTTCCCCACATTTTAAAGTACATAAGAATGTTGTTTGTTTTTTTTTTATAATTCCTTTCCTAATTTTCTTAATTTCTAAATTTTGTTTCCATCCTAACTACTAAGCCAATTTGCTTCTTTTCCTTATTTTTCCTTTGTTCTAAGACATCGCAACACATCCTCCCATTCCCTCAATGAATCTCTTTTGATTGTTATGCATTGTTGCATCCTTCAAACTGGAACCCACAGAAATATTCTTATTTCAGTCTGAAGTGAGTTTCCTTACTGAGATATAGTAAATCCAGCCATTCTAGGTTCCTGAACAAAGTGAGGAGGCTCAACCAGCACATCACATCCTTTTTTGGAAAAATTATTATAAAACCCCTATAATTTTGAGTAACTGCTTGGTGGTGCATTGTACACATCCTAACACCATGGGTCAACGCAATAAAATGCAGGAACTCTTTCATTCATATACTCACAAATGCTCCTATATTCGAGGCTGAAACAAATGGTCAGCAAGGGCGGGATGCAGGAGAGACCTGCGGCATCTTTACTACACACCAAGGATGTTGTGAGCCACAGTTAGCTGAACCTGCAACCTCCATACGCTGCAATCCACCTTGTGGAAATCACATCATTTAGCTCCATGCCCTGTGAAACTTGTGATGCAAAAAAAGTTCCCATAACATTAGTTCACTTCGTCTTTTTGGTACCAGGCAGTACACACAGCACAAACTTTGTACCAGATTTGGCAGTCAACACCCCCTTTGACATTCCTATTCTGAGATTCTTCTCTACCAGACTGAGAAGGAATGAGTGGTTGCCTTTAGATAAATCCTGATAGGTCCCAGATATCTCCCGTCACTGTGCCATTTTCATTAAAATTTAAAAGAAAACTAATAACTTTTGAGAAAAAGGGAAGGGCTTGATGATTTGATACCATCCTATAAGCTTTTGTTGTGGGCAAACAGAATCCTATAGTTCCAAGTAATTATCTCATCAAGTTCCACCTCATTAGGGTTGAAACTAGACATCATAAGAACAGCGGACTAATAACTCACCAATGAGAACTTGGTTTTAGTCCAGCTTGCTATCTTTTTTGTAATATATTTGTTGGTTTCAGCTCATCACCCCCAACTTCACCGGACAAGATGACACACCTCTTCATTTTCTATTCATCATAAGCCTATGGGTGAATTAGTAAATTAGATTAAATTTTCTTTCCCAGTGCCAGAGGGGCACTGGGAAATTTGCATGAACTCCCTTCCCAGGACACAACGCGGGGAGAAAAGGGAGAAGCAGGAATTGTCAGAGCAAGTTTAGTTCTGCCCCCTGGACCTTCTGCATTTTTGTGGAGGAGGGCAGAATGTATCAACACACCCTCTCTTCCACTCCAAAAAAGATAGTGCTATGATGATAAGTGGGAGATCACTTCATAAATTAAAGGTGCTACGAAAATATCTTGGGACATTAAGTACTATCTGCAGCAGGACAATGCTGTTGCAGATGGGAAATGGAAGAGTACAGATTATGGGGTCATTAGTCATGCTATCACTCAGAAGATTAAATTTTAATACTTTCTTTTCCTTACTGTCCTTCTCCCCACTGTGATTTTTTTTTTTTAACCCCTGCACCTGCCCTCTAGATATGAGATAACCTGAACATGAAAGAGAAGAACCTTTTTGACGGTGAAGCTGAAATCCTCCTGTTTTGTCATGGGGAATCAGACCAACTGAATCCTGACCTACTTATTAGACTGAAACTCCTGCTGGGAAGTATCAATAAAAAGGACCACTGGGAGGTCATTCAGACTGGTCCATGGTTATTATGGGAATTGTGAAAGAGAGGGTAGCTATCCTAACAATAAATGATTTCTATATAGTCTTCCTTCTTAAGTATTTACCTATCCAAAGAGAAAACTTTTCATCACAGTTTTCCTTTGAAATACACTTCCAGGTCAACTTCCAGTGACAATAAATAAGCCTGCTTCATTAATCAGACTAGAACACTTAATGGACAACATAACAGAAATTGCTTCTCTGAGGGTGGCCAAGGGTCCTCACTGGCAGCTAACACAAAACGGCTGAAGGTCAGCACACTATCCTACCACGTTTACCATACTCCTTAGAGTGAGTAAAGCGATTACAGGCTTTTTAAAATAATGATTTTTAGCCCACACAAGGTAAAATAATCTCAATGGAGCTTCCAGTGCACACTTTTTAAAGCAAAAGAGCCTTGCAGCTTCAATCCAGCATGGATGCAATGGGTAGCAAAGCAGGCGGCTCCCCAGTATACGCGTCCCTACCCGGCCTCTTCCCCCAGTAAGCACAGGGAAGGAGTTTCCAACTTCCCTGCAAAGGGGTTGAGCGCCTGGCCTGCTTCTGCCTTTTTAAAAGGAGCCCCAACTGAGAAGTCTCTGTCCTACATTACATTTTTGGCAATTTCTTCAGGGTGAGGCAAGTTGTTTCTCTCTCATCCCTCCCCGTGCTGCCTTAGTATCAAGTATAAACACTTCACCAGCGAGGCCCGTGTTGAGTTCCACGTGAAGGTCACACTACCTTCTGCCATCCTTTCCCTCTCCCGGTTTTCCTAGGAGTCTCTGCATCCTTTTAAATCTGAGGTCATCTCTGTGGTGGTGCCAACTCTTATTACAAATGCAGACCATTTACCTTGTGTGTCTGTACACACACCTATGTATTTTTATATATATTTATCTGCATATTCTGAAAACAAACCAAATTAAAATTACCGTCTCTTCATTTAAACAAAGAGCCAGGCAGTTGAATACACCGAGGGATCAAAAGAAAAAAAAAAAAAAAAAAGAAAGGAATAAATCTCTCTCCATTTTTGAAATCTAGCCCAAGGGCAGCAATCACCGAGTTAAATTCTCTGGTCTGTGTGATGTAGAAGGTCAAACTACATGGCTGTAATGGTCCCTTTTGGCCTTAGATGCCTATGAAAAGAATAATGGCACAGCTTTGCCTTTGCAGTGGATAGCAGGACATTTGCTTTACCCCTCCTATTGGGAACCTGTGCCTGAAATCTGCCAGAGCAACACGTCTCTTTATTAGTCATTTCAGATTAAAAATATTAAGCACAGCAGGCAAGAAATTCACAGAATCATTCAGTGCTGTTTTTAAAGCCCTTGCCTATGATCTCATCCTTGCTACTAAAGCTGATGCTGTTTCCATGGCATTTCTGATTACCCAGTGACCCAGCTTCTAAACTGTTTAATTTTTTATTAATAGAAATTGAAATATATTGGGATTTTACATCCTTTTCACCCACGTATGCTAACTAGAGCTTATTTAGAAGAAATATCCTTCAGTTTATTAGCTGAGGGCACTATACGTGCCTCTAAGGCGCAGTACAGCTTCCAGGGCAGGTCACCTGTGTGTCCCAACACACAGGTAATGTCCTGCACACCCTCTGTGTCTTGTGACAAGCGTGTCAACAAAACAGGCTTCACTGAAAGTGTCCCAATAGCACCTAGCAAAATTTATTTTATTTTTTATATCAAAATGGTGATTTTACGTTCTGTTCACAGGACTGCGGGAAGGTTTCAAGAGAAGATCCAAATCCAGCATATTTTCTTCCAACAGGGCTTGTGATGTGGCAACATGATTTCTTAATTTTTGAGTGAGTTTAAATACATGTTACATAAAGATTTACCAGCATTTTATCAAAGATTCATAATTTTGCACCTAATTTTAAACATCCTCCTCCACTGCACTCTGCCCTAGAGGCATGGGCATACCACATAAAGGCAGAACTAGTCAAATAGCAAGAGAAAATACCACAAGACCATACATAAACCACAAATATACAAGATTTTTGTGCTCGGGGGAGAGGGGTAGAAGTGGAAATGATAGGATCCGCACAGGGGCCAATATTCAGTTTAAAACATTTCTGCCTTTCCTTTGGGTTTTTAGAAGTGGGGAAACAATATCCAAAGCAGGTGGGATGTGTTATTTGAGCAACATTAAACATTTCAATGCTATCACTCTTTCAAGTAATATGTTGCAGTAGAAGGGAATGGAAGACATTCCAGTAGTATAGGATCATCTTGAGAGAGATCCTCAAACATACTTTTTGCTTGGATCTTGGAAGGTAACATATGAATGGTTATTACCATATTCACTCTCAGGTCAAAATTATTTCAAGGAGAGGATACACTGCTTCGAGCATCTAATAATGACACCTTTACATGAGTTTTACTTTTTGATTATACGCGTATCGTCTCCTCATCGTTCGTTATGAAATAAAGCTGATGATCAGGGTGGATCTTAAGGTGATTTAACACTTCATCTAGCAGTATCACCAACTCCTGGCATTCAAATATCATGAGTCAGTCTCTCTAAAATCATAAGATTTTATTAAATGTACAAGGTAATTAAGCTGTGGGTTTTTTTTTTTTATTAATTCACTTTAAAAGAAAGGGAAGAACTCTTATGTAGACACTTCAGCAGGGTTTCCAAGTATTTCTTGGCAACCACAAAGCAAAGAAATGTGCTTCAAGAAAATGCAAGCTAAGATCCTCATACATTTAGGTGATAGGTACTGGGACTGGGTCAAAAAGATTCTGAAGTCATCCAAGACTGCAAGTAAACATGATGCAGTTACAGAGGGGAATAACTACAAAACTCATCTCCTCTAACACACCTCTGCTAAAACAGACATTTCAACTGAATAGAGCAAGTCAAGAACCTCCCAGTCTTGCAGCTGATGGCTCCTGACGGCCAAAGGTAAGGACAAAGCTGTACATTAAAAATGACCGCTCAGGCCCAGGCTAACCAACGACACCTCTGAACTGCTTATTGAGGATGCCATCCCAGCCTTCCCAAACGGAAAGCACAGCACGTTCGTGCACAAAGAGCAACTCCTTTTTTTTTTTTTTAAAGACTCACAGAATTTTCTACAGACCCCTTGGCTGAAATACTCTATTTTTTTTCTTCTTCTACCTATTTTAACCAAGTTTCAGTAGTTGAAAAGAAAGGATAAAAAGAAAAATTAACTCTTAAGAGATAGGAGCAATTATAGACTATGGTTTGGGGTTTGTTTATTGTGGTGGGTTGGTGGGTTACTTTAACTGTAATCCTGATTAACTTAGAGGTCAGCAAAGAGGCTGTTCTCGGGCTGACATTGCTTTTTTTTTGTTTGGTTTTGTTGTAGGAAATTGCACAGTGCAGGTGGGACATCCCCCCTCACAGATCTGTTCCACAGCCCACCAATAGTAATGGGTTGTTGGTGAAGAACTTTTCAACCTCTGTGGCAGGACTCCTGCGCATGAGGAGAAAGGGTGTGCAAACTCATTTCAAAGACTCTAAGAGCATCAGCCTGTTAAGAATAATTTTTTTTTATTTCTCCCTGAATTATTAGCTAAGGAAATAGGGGAGGAAGTAAGGTGACGCTTTCTTCCTCAGGTAGTGGAAGGATCTGGATAACAGCACGCTGAAACTCAGAGGAACAGGATGGGGAAGTCATCTTCACAACGCCATTCGATAAGTTCTACTGACTACAGTACAAGAATGATCATGAAAAAAAAAAAGAAAGTAAATCTTAAGGGAAAAAAAAGCAGGCGGGTTTTTTCAAGCATTATTTTCAGAAATCCGAAATTGAACGACAAAACCACCTTTTTCAGGCCAGTTAACAGACTGGAGGGAGAGGGGGAAAGCAGAAAATACCTAAGCCAGTTTCAGTGTCAGAGAAAGCCTCAACTTCCACTGACAAGAAAAGAAACATACATTAAATCTAGCACCAGAGATGAGTAGAAAGACACTGGATGCACAAATCTTAAATACTCAAAACCCTAATAGGGACAAATCAAAAGGAGGAATGTTTATTTTTAATGCTACTTTCATGTGATTAAGAAAAACACCGCCAAGTTATTTTTGAACAGAGAACACTGGCCACAACACTGACTTAAAAAATAAAGAGAAAGGAACAAAGGTAAATTTTTCATAAGATGGTGTGTTGTGTTTCCTGGATATTCAAGACTGCATCTGCTTCCCAGATCAAAATGGGTTGAAACCCGCAGAGCGTGAAAGTTTTCACCAGGATTTTTCCTGGTGAGGGCCAAATGGATTCCTGCTGACATCTACCTGAACGCCACCCAAAAGCCTCCACTGCTGGATCCTCCTGTCCCCAGTACAGCGATGCTCCACGTATGAGCACCATGTGTACATGTCATCACCTGCCAGGGACAGGCTCTACCGTCACTTTCACATGGGAGTCCACGAGGTGTTCCTGCTGGACATTATTACTTCATGTCCTTCTATTTGTTAATTTGATTTGCCCTTGCTTTCAGAGTGTAAAACTACCACATTAGTAATGAACTCATTGTTTAAGGCAAAATGCAGCGAACAGAGGTTGCTTTTGAAACCTTCTCGCTTCAGAATGCCTTAAGACAGTAGTATAAAAGGATGCATACCAGTAAAACGTGTTTTCCAGAAAATGAAAATGTTTTCCTTGCATATTCCTTGCAAGAGCTTTATCCCATTTAGTAAAACTTAATATAGGGTGAGCATTTTGTCACTGAGTGTTTTAACTTGAATCGAAACATTGCATGGCTCGCACCTTGAGAATAAAAAATCATTTTTGTCAGATAAAAAGAAACAGTTATGTTTATCTGTTTTATTTCTCAGGGGCTTTTTAACACACTAAGAAGCCCAAACTTTTGGTATTGCATTTCTGCCCAGTATGGCTGCAAAGAACACACAGGCTCTGATTTCTAACTTGTTTATACACACTTAATAGAGAAAGAGGAGGAGGCAGAAGTAAAAAAAAATGATTTTCCATGGTCACAAAAGCTGGTCATAGAAGCACAGCTGGGTGTCAGATCAGGATCTCTTGGAAGCCTGCCACAAAAGATGCACAACAGAGAAAAAAAACATTTCCTGTAAGGAAGCATTTGACTTTCAAAGTTGTGTGAAATGTTCACAAGAAAACCATGTAAATGCCCCCCGAATTGGTGGGGGGCGGGGGAAGGAGTTCATTAGAAACTGGAAGCCCTCTCCTGTTTCACCAACAGATTTGCTCGTCACAAGCCCTGCCAGCTAGCCTGAGGTGATTTTCATATTTTGTATCAAAACCAAGGAAAAATTAAGGCTCTGGCAGTTTCGACGTGAATTTGCTTTGAAGTTCATTTCAATGCGACACGACTCAAACTCCACGGATAACGAAGGACTTCAGTTCACACAGAAAGAAGGCAATATTTCCCTGAGCCTCTGCAAAAGGGAAGGACTACTTTTTTTTCAGAGGGGTGCTGCAGGCACGCGCTTACACCGCACACAGCTGCGAGGGCTGAAGACATCCCAGCCGCCCCTCCTCTCCCACCCCATGGCTGTTTGCCACCACCCCATTGCCAGTATTCACTGCCCCAGAGGCACCCCAGCAGGTCTGCACGTGCCCCCCTAGTCTGCACCGGCGCACTCCCAGCCCAGCCAGTTTAAGCCACCGGTAAAGCAGTCTGAGATAATCTGATGACTCTGCGCTGGAGCAGATGAAGGAGCGCTCACAACGTCCCTTCCATCAGTGCAGGGCTGAGGCCAGCTGCTGAGTCCTCACCTGCAGCGGTTATATTTGGAAGCGCTGTGTGCTCACAGGTATCTCTCCCAGTACAGAGCCTAGCTAGAGGTGTCCATCAGGTGGTGTTACTACAGCTCTCCTCCATCCTCAGGTTTCAGCATAAACTGTGTCAGGCAGGAGGCGAAAGAGATGTGCTCTGTTTTGACTGTGGGTGTAAAGATCCCAACCACTCTGCTGTTCTTCTCAATTATTTCACCAGAGGGAGGGTGACAATTTTACTGTATTATTATCACGTAACTCTCTGCTTTTACAGGTGCACTCCTGCTGCCTAAGTATTACTAAAGCGTGTAGGAATACTTTTCACAGACCACATTCTCCTTGTGCTATGTGCTGTACCTGGGCAGGACAGTATGACAGTCCCAATCCCAAAGCCTTTATGACCTGAGCGTAAAATGTTGGGGCAGTATGGACAGGGACGAGAGTGAAATAAGACAAAGTCAGCCATATACAAAGTCTTTTAAGGGGCAATGTGGAAAGGAAGAGTCTTATGAACAGATGCTAAGAGCCAAAAGGTGCTGCTTTGCAGAATTTCACAGGACGCTCCTTTCAAGTATGAAGAATGTTTAAAAATGGAATGAGTGCTCAGAGGAGGCCAGGACTGTGCACTGCTAGAGGTAGAAGCTAACTCTTCGGTACTGAGGAGGTGTGAATAGGTAGGGGGAAGACACCATGACGAGCCTTGAAGTAAAAACAAGTCGCTTAGGTTTCTAGAGCAAGGCAATAGCAACGCATAAAGAACAGACATCATGGTTCAACTTAAGCACTGGGAAAGTTCTCTTTGTAGGAGCACTGGGGATGGGTAGGGTACATCCACCAGATTTATGACGCACGGTGTCAGATGAGTACATTGACCCATAGAAGGACAACAGCTGAAGCTGTAACAGCAAAGTTCCAGTTGACCGGGTAGAGAGAAAAGGATGTATTCCATAGGTGGCATGCAGAAGGAAGTGATGAGACTGGGTTATAAATGGAAGAAGATGTCAAAAAGAGTGAGGCTACAAAAGCAGGGGAGAATTCAGATTAACATCTTTCCTAATGAGGAAGGTGCACAGTACTCTTCATCTAAAAATGATAACGTGCCTTGGTTGGGCAGGGGTTGCTGTGACTGGCCCCGGGACACACAAGAGCCAGTGTCAAAGGAGTTCTGTGGCTCTCGGGCAGAACAGCATCAGCTGGCTTCAGTGTTCACATGCATGAAAGAAGGATAAGGGAAGGGAATATCATGAAATACAAGAGTAGACACTTATCACGTTGAGAGGCCATGCAAATCGACAAACCTGTTACGAGCAGTACGAGTACAGAGCTGTAGAGGAGAGGTGTGGAGGATAAGGAAAGGACGGGAGGAAGATGGCACATCTGCTTACTTGCCCATATGAGAAATTTGCAGAATCACATGCAAACAAAGGACCTGGTTAGAGAGGCCAGGGCCAGTAGTAATAAAAATGCTTTGCCTGCATACTGCAATTGTAGTCTTCCACTTTCAAAGCACTCCTAATGTAAGCTCACCTTAACCTCTCTGCTTAAGACCGTATCTATCCCAGCACAACCCTCCTGACACAGAAATACCAACACACAGCACAGTGCACTGTGGGGTGACTGCTGCAATAAAGCCAAAGCTGCATCCCTTACCAACTCAGCACTGCTCCTTCCCATGCCAGTCTTCCTTACATACAACAGAGTGTTCCTCAAACTTTTTTCCCCTTTCTGGGTACTAGTGGTACAGCAGTGTCAGTCAGAAGTCCTCTTCATAGAATCATAGAACAGTTCGAGTTGAAAGGACCATGGAGGTCATCTAGTCCAACCCCCCTGCAGTGAGCAGGGACATCTTCCACTAGATCAAGTTGCCCAGAGCCCCATCCAACCTGACCTTGAATGTTTCCAGGGACAGCATTGCCCCATCACAGGCTTCTCCCCAGCTTACCTCAGTTGTGCCGATGCCCTCGCCTTCCCACACCTCCCGTCCCACGGCGTTGCAGCCAGGCTACGCAGCGAGAGGGGAATGCAGGCCCTGCCATGTCTTGTTGCCATCACAGACATCGTTGGTTCTGTTGTGGATGTGTTGCTGCCAGCTCCATCGTATGTGTTCCAGCCAAGCAGCTCTATGCCTGGAGACCTGGCTTGCGGGCCCCCGTGGGTGCTATATACCTGGGGAGTTCATTAGTGCTGTGATTAATCAGGATGGTATGCATGTGGTAGTCAGTCACATCAATATTACACTGAATTCTGGGGACTTGGTTCTCTGCTTTAAGAAACACGGCTTCTAGCAATTTCTCCTCCTCTGCTCCACTGCTCTTCCTGGTTTCCAGAGCTCCCCACCCCAAGCTTACTTCAGCATGATCCCAGCTAAAACAGAAAAAACAACAGTTTCAATGACTAAATAGTTTGGATGCAAAAGAAAAAGGTTGTACAAGATTTTACTTAGGTCTTGGTTAAAAAAAACCCAACAAAACAACACAAAACAAAAAAAGGACTGGAAAAAAAGGTCTGAAAATTGAAAGTTTTCTAAGAGGTAAAAAGTTATCTGTTGATAAACCTGAATCCACACTGCTCTTAAGATAGAGCACAGGCATTCTTGAGTTATCTGCTCATGTTTCCCCAGCAGCCAGAATCCCATGCCCCCAAGTCCTCCTGCCACCTCCTGCAGCAAAATGGCACCAGATGACACCTGGTTATGCCCAAACTCCAGCTTCTGCTGCGAGGATGAGGAAGGGAGTACAGCGCCAAGGCACGGTGCTGATGTAGAACAAGAGATCTTTCTTTTGATTGCCTTGTTTTTTTGCTGGGGTGTGAAACAGAAATGTGCCCATGCCTGTTCTGCTTCCTGCTGTTAGGAGGCTGCTCAATAACTCAGTTATCTCTCCCCGAAGGAAGCTCCGCTGGCCTGCTGCTTGCTCCAGCCAGTTGCTGCTGCTCAGCAATGAAGTCCAGAGTGCTCCAGACTTCCAGGGGCCCCTTTGGCACCAGCTCTTTTGTATTCCAGTGGCCAGGAGCAGCTCCTTAACTCTTCGGCACCCAAAGCTCATTAGCATTTTTATACAATTAAACAGTGCTGCTCGTTCTCCTCATTAGATTATCACAGCAAATTGATGGTTATTTGAAGGAACTGCCACAATGGGAGACAAGACACTGACAACAGATAAGACAAAAGGATGCACACAAAGCTCTTTAATTAAACTCTGCGAAGGGATATGAATTCTAGCAGAGATTTTAGTTACCCTGCTGAGCCTCTTTCTGATTAGCTACAACGCATCTGCTGGCTTCCCTAGTATCCATCTGTACTGCTAAAGAGAAATTTATTCTGGCTACAGAAGATGACCTCAAAGACGTCAGTTGTGGATAGTCTAATAGTTTACGTATGTTGACAAAGTGGTTCTGAGTTCTTGATGTGTCGACACGAAGAACCATCCTCTTTATACATCACCATGTGCTTAATATGCGCACACACATATGTACGTGTGCATACACAAATAACAGTGAGAGGATAACATGAAAGCCAAAAGAGATTGGAAAATTGTGAGTGAAAGGATTCTTTCCCCAAGTTGCTAAAACTCCTTATCACCACAATTACTGCAGAAGCTCCAGTGAAGGTTCACAAATGAGACAAGAAAAAAAAGTCATAGGATAATATATATTAATTGTAAGTTAGGCTGTTACTTTGAAGCTTGAGTTTCTTTAAAAAAAAATCTTCAAAAAGAAACAAAAAAAAAGAAAAAAAGAAAAAAAAACAAAAAAGAAAAAAAAAAGAAAAAAGAGAAAACTAATAAGAATTAAAACCAGATCTGTCATGGAGCATCTGTAAGAGGCAGTGCCACAAAACTCTTTGGGGCTTTCCATTTAGGTCATAAGGGATCTGGTTAAAATCACATCGGCCCTTAATCCGCAGGTAATTGACAGCACAGCTCTCAATGACTCAGCGTGGCGTACTGCCGCAGTGCTCATTACTACTGCAGACCTTTAATCACTAGATTTTCAGTCACGTGCATCCTGTCGGCTCTGCACAGCCTATTGAGGCAATACACAATTTGCAGGTTTATCATAATTAATTACCTGCTGACATCCTAAATGCCGTTACCATCCAGCATCCAATTCAGAAGAATGTATTTGAGGGAACGAGGGCAGCCTATATGATGCACACATATAGCCTCAAAACACACACGAGAAACAGTTGTTCCCTGGGCTAAACGCTCCTTGGTGCAGATTTTTTTTCCTCAGAGCCCCAGGAACTTGGGTGGAAGAAAGGCCTCTTCCTCATCCCTTATAGAGCTCTGAAAATATCCCAAGTTCTGCCTAATTTATACAACCCAGTCCTCAGGGTTCTCCTCGCTTGCCAATGTCCTACTGTGAAGGCTCCATTAAATCTTTTATTTATTTGTCCATAGAGGCCACTGAAGAATGTCACAAGGTATTTCCTTTTCCAAAGTAGATTAAGCTAAACATGAACGAGCCCCTAACATTATTCTGGATAACGGCGTGCACTTGTTTTTGCCAGACTGCTGGCAGTCTCCAGGGAGTAAGTATTGCCGAGTCTGATTTCTGACCACCTCACGTGTAAGTAGGTGCAGATGCGTTGTGCTCGTGACTTGGCAGGATTTTACATTCGTGCTTTGTAATGTCAGATGCTAATGAACACCAAGATCAAAACACCGGGGGAAAAAAGTATCATATCAATTGTCCCTGCATATCCCTCAGCTTCTGCTGTCCCACTGAGCAAGCTGAAGTCTAAAGCCAGATTTTTTTTTTTAACTGTACTTAAATAGTAATTAAAAATGAGAGTTCCAGCACAGGGCTACCAGTGTGATTTCATCTGAGGATTAAACAGCAGGTTTACTGGTAACCCAGACAACTGTCCGCCTACAAACACTCTCTTTAGCTCAATCATCCCCATGGATGTCTACATCCAAAAAGTTCTGGTCAGTAACAAGTATCACCAAAAAGGACCAATATTTTCCTATTATGAAAACACAACTCAAGAGGATCTCTATTTTTGAACAATCCCATGCAATTCTTATTACCAACCTCAAGCTGGTTTTGCATGTGACTCAGTCTGGGTAGAAAATGCAGCCCTCAGCTGTAAAGTTGGGAATGCTCTGCTGACTCAAAAATTAACAATTCCGTTCAGGTCTTCTACACAGCCAACAACCCCACCTCACCTCCAAATGCCCTACCTGCATCCAGGATATGTTTCTAAAGCTGGTCTCCCTTGAAGTATCTGCCTCCAACTTCTTCTCCTTTAAGTTCCTTAATTCTTGGCATCTCCTGCCGCATTAGGTATCGAAGTTCGATGTCTGAAGGAGGACTTTAGGCACTTTTACTGTAAATTCTTGGAAGCCAGTATGATGACTGGTTACTTGTATTTACTTAGAAGTGTCACTGCGTAGCATCCAAAGTCTGTTGACACAGATCAGCACCGCATTCTGCAAAATGCTGTAAGAGTTTCTGTTGTTGACAGCTAATTCTTTTAAACTTGGAAAGCGATAAGCTAAGTGGTACATCTCCAGGTCACGGTGACCTTTTATAACAGCATGAACTATGAGAATAATTTTCTCACATCAAGCAATTGGAGGAAAACGAATCTGCTGCTTTAGCTATTTTCACCATTATGAAACCATCGTATAGAAATAAGCCAATAAATGCACATAGCCCGCAAACATGCTTGTAATCTGTAACAGCTGAAGTGCTTGATAAAAGCATCTGATGACTTATGCACAACATAAGTAATACACTTTCCACTAGAAGCTTTAAAAATCAAGTCACGTTGCTGAAACCGGTCATGGTGCAGCAGATGGCATACATGACCCATGGCCTAAGCCTTCCTCTTGGACAAATCCCTTTTGGCAGTTGAGAGTTACAAAATCCCATGAGCTGTGAAGGACATGAATTGTCCCTAGGAGCTGAGATTCTGTGGGATGCTGTTAACAAGCTAAATACAGTAGGGTTTGCAACCTCGGAAAAGTGGGATTGCAGTGTATTAGCCCCAGAGGATTTTCCAGAAGGAGGTTGGACTGTTGCACTCCAACGCAGTCTGAAGAAAAGGTCTTCCCTGTTGTCCTGTTAGGTTACATCTTTCCAAGAGAGAAGGGAAGGGAAAAACAAGTTCAGAAATTGTATTACCTGCTTAGTTTCTTCCAGGTACAGCACGTCAGGTCTGAGTACTTCAGCTAGGTGAAAGACTGTCTGAAAAGGCACTTTTGGGAGCTTGTTCAGAAAATTGTTTTTCCGTGTCTTTCTGAAGAAGAGTTCCTAGTACTTCTTAAAAGTTGGTGTGGAAGTCCCCAGGTACATTGAGACATTCACTATGTACAGCTACAAGAGCCATGGAAGGTTTTTTTCTATAGAAACTTGAGTACCTGAGGCAACAACCGCTCTCCAGTTTGGAAACTAAGCAGACACTTTTGTCTGTGTTTACTCCTGAGGGAAAGTAATGTGACCACCATAAGGCTGTGAGTTACATCCATTTTAAAAGATATTGCTTTGAATTAACAGAAAAGTGAGTTGGAACATTCTTCCTTCTGGAAATCTAGCTCTCAGCTGATTATTTATGTGTTGATATTCATTCTTTCCAAGTAAACAAAGCAATAAGCTCTTCTTATGAGCCAAGTGAATCAACATTCGTGGAATGAAAATCATTCTCTTACATGATTGTTTTTCCCTTACCTCCAAGCCCTCAGAAAAAGGCAAGAAAAACCACCTTAGAAAAAAATCTGGCTGCAGTGACCTTATAAATTAAAACAAAAGGAGTGATAAAATGATATAATTTAATCTTTCATTTTTAAAAATGTACAGGGTTTTGAACATTCTTTAGGAAGAAGTCTATACTCCAATATAGCTTGCAAAGAAAAATTATGAAAACACATCCTGTCTAGTGTGCAAAAGAAATATGAAATCAGCAGATGTATCCAAAATATGGATAAATTAAAATTTTTTAAAAAAATTAACTTCATATGCAGTTCTGGTGCTGCTTCCATACTTAAGGGATGTATGTCAGTGTAGGAATCCTTGAGTCAGATAAATCCAACTTCAAAATAAGAGGGAAGCAGGCTCTTAAGTCACTTTGCTACGCTGGAATTAAATGAGCCCACTTAGTCCTGCCTCCAAGATCATCTCATTCCAACAACCATCTCCAGCAGCAACTGCTGTCTGTAGAGTCTTGGGCTAAGTGCAGACATTGACAAGTCACTCAAACTCATACAACTGGATCTCAAGGAGATACTAAACAACTACTACAACAAAGAGCGATTTTTCACTGTCTGCAATATAAAAGTCAATAATGGTCCCAGATACTGGTAAAGTGCCATTCCTAGCAGACACAACAGAAGGGGGAATTCACAGTGCACAATATGACAACAAAGAAAAGTGCTCCTCCTTCCAAGACTAAGTGGAGGGGTCCTTCCAAAATCTTATGAGATTAGATGGCATCTTAAGATGCCAAACTTTTTAGCATGGTTCTGCTCCAATTCTATGACAGCTAATGATGAAGGACACTACACAGAGGAAGCTGTCCGTGTAACTCAAGAAGAGCACAAGGCTTTTTATTTCTGATAACGTGGTCACAGCAACAGATAGCGGTATAACATAAATCAGGAAGAATTTTTATTTTTTATTAAAAACACGAGTAACTTAGGAGTTTGCCAAAATTCCACAATCACTGATCTTCTGTGAAGAACTGTTTCAGCCTAATGCATTAACAATGCCAATGACAGCCAAAGCAAAGATCACCAGCTCACCAGCACTGTTGTGCTCTTCTGCAATATCCGATCAACCTGCTGGCTACTATATCAGCCCTTATGTCTAAGGCAACTCCTGTTTTTAAAATGGAAATAACAACCATCATCTTTATAGCACTACAAATTAAAAATCTGTATGCCACTCTACAGCTTATCTTCACGTGCATCGTGTCCGGCATAGGTACAAAACTGCTTCTGCAGAATTTGCTCAAGCAAATGATATAAAGCTTATGGAAGCATTAGGTTTTTAGGCTGGCTAGGGAGGGAAAAATGATACTTTACCTGGCACAAAGCCTACTGGTAAAAAGTGAACTCCTCGACATATTTTGAACCACCAGAGTGAGTAAGTTTACACAAGCTTTGTGTTTTTACTGTACCACCAAAACATGGCCAGAGAGTACACAAGCCTTATCATTCCCGACTCCTTATCTCCAAAATCTTCTATGTGTATTTGATCCCAGTGCTTTAAGCACCCACTCAGTGCGTGCAATCCTGACCTCCCAGGACTGGTGATATTTGCACACCGCAGGAACAATGGAGCCGTTTGTCTGGCAAGCCGGCCTGGGCAGGGGAGACAGCTCTCTCCCTCGCTGGCCCCAACTGGGGCATTTGTTTCAAGAAATTGAAACGACTGCATTTCAGAGCCTTAGAACAAGACACAATATCACTTCTTCAACCTTTTTTTCCTCTTCCTAAACTCATACAAGCCTTCTCAAGGCCACTAATGAGAGAATAAACAGGAGAAAGACAAAAGGATACCAGAGTATTCACACACTGTATATATATTCTTAAATGACTGCAAGCTAATCCATGGGAAAGACTTACAAAAAAATGTAGTGTTAGAAATAGCAGGATGACCATAATACTCCAGGAGACTGACAACAAATTGCTTTTTCCCCTGGTGTTTCACAATTTAAATGTCTAGCCACTTGCTTTCTGTGTATTTTGAGGAGCAGTGGACAGAAGGCCAAGCAAAGACCAATTTCTATTCTCACACATTTCCATTAAGCTCTCACTAAATGTCATTGTTTTTCTAAATTGCTTCCAGAAGCCAAATTTGCATTTCATATCAATCCATTGCAAGTACAGCATTTCCTCGTTTGCACTGTTTTGTTTTTTTTTGATGCTTTCATCAAATGCCTGATAGAAACTTCTGGAATGTCCTCCTTGAAATGTCCCACTGAGGTTTTGCTAACATTCAGTAACAAACTTCATGTGAGCCTCTAATGGAAGTTAATGTGTCATACTGCAAGTCTTCAAAGCAGAAGGTTATAACAAAGTCTTAACGGGACTTCATAGCTCCAAGTCCTTTTCTAGATATCTGCTTAATGTTTGCTGACATTGCTGACTGCCCAGAATTTGGCTGGCTCTAACCAGATCTAAGCACAAAGGCAAACTGAAATGACGCAGGACTTACTTTTTCCTCCTTTGTACTTCCTTAACAAATAGAAATTTAGCAGCATGTGCATAAGGAAAGTAATCCAACAAAAGAAAAGAATCCCCCAAACCACAACCAACCCAAACCACCCCCTCACATGCCAGTTGGTTTGTAAAGTGATTTCTACAGCTAACAAAAGGGATAGATTTGGAATCCTGAAACATGAAGTCTGTTCTACCCACATGAACAGCACTTCCTGGGAGGCAACCAGCACACTATGCTTCCATTAAAAAAAGAAAAAAAAAAAGTCATATTATGTATGTACCTCTAGAGATCAAAAGGAGAGTTACTAGCCCAAGGGAAAGGACAGGTTGACAGTAACTTTATATGGCTTTTATGATTTACTAATCCTGAGCTGATCAGATCACCCAACCCTATAGTTCAGCAACATCCTGCCTGCCCCACGGGCCGTGACCTTAGCTCTGCCGTTCTCGAGCATGCCTCACCTCTGGAGCTGCGTCGAGGTCTTCAAACAACAAATTTATGGCTCTGCTCTACAGCGCTTGCACAACAGGACTCTGTTTTCAGCTACATATTTGTGTGGCCACAGCATGCTACTGCAACTCTGTAATTGAAATAACGTGGCAGAATAGGGACCTTTCCAAAGCTGTACCAGCAAGAAGCAGTTCAGCCCAACGTAAATCAGCCCTTTCCTTGCAACAACGCTCATGAGACAGCACAGTGAGCCAGCTCAACATGAGCCAGCTCAAAATGAACCCTGGCAAAAAACTCTTTCAGAGAGATGAGCTACCTGAACTCCTCCTCAGGCAGTCTCAGGGCATTACTGACGGTGCAAGCAAGAGCTGTCGATAGGAGGAGGTAGGGCAGAAAGGCCACAGCCCGAGTTTAAATCTGTTTGGGCTGCTGTAGCCCAAAGACTGCCACATTGATTCTGGTTTCTGGGAAATCAGCTTCAGCCTGTAGAAACTACTGTGACTCAGAATTTGTTTTTGTAAGAGGACCCTATGAGCTGTGGCTACTGTATTTTGAAAGGAAAATGTATCATCTGACAAGAACTGAGGGGAAACAGAAGATGAAAAAAAGAAAAAGAGAAAAGTGAGCAAAATACTACAATTGCCCTTTTCATGGATATAACTCTTAAAACGTAGCTTACTTTAAAATCATGCTGCATCACTGAATATGGTGGTTTATTTAAAATTCTTCCTTTGCTTAGGTCTTTGTATTATTTAAAGCTCGTCCCATATTGACAATTACAAGGTATGGAAAGAACCATTTAGACTATTCCTTCTCCAGAAGGCCAGAACACTTGCTTTCCAACTAACTCTTAAGAGAAGTTTTCTGCTTGTCTTTGGCCATCACACCAGCTTGCTTTTACTGCCTGAAACATGAGTAGCGTGTCTAGACAACTGAACTCTGACAACTGGAAAATCAGACTCGTTAGTACACTGTCATTTTTTTTTTTTTTTAAGCAAGGAGACCTTGTCAATTCTACCTGTCAAGTGAGTTTGGGCCAGATTGTTAAATATTTCAAGAAAGCAGTATAAAACCTGTTCCCTCCTTGGAGCAGACTTTCATTTACTTTCCTTGCTCACAAGCACACCATTAGAGACCATAGTACAAAACTGTCCACAGTACTAGACTTTATTACTGAAACTATTCCAGGTCTTTTGCTCAAGCTAGCTGTGAGTGGGAATCACCAGAATTTCAGCTTCATGGATTTCCTGGCAGATAAGACAGTATTTATGAGTTGCCTCAGCTTTCCTACATTTGCACCAATATGAAGTATGAATGGCAGTGACCCAATTTCATTATTCTTAGTTAGATGAGTCAGTAAGTGTGGAAAGAGAAATGAAACAGGCAGCTAATCAACACACACACAAAAATCTGATATTCTGAGGCCAAGAAAGTATTTATATACTGATGACTCAACTTTTGCAGCAGTGTATGCAGCAAAAAACAGGAAATATACTATTGAACCCTCTTATGCCACGAACTTTGATGTGAAAGTCTGAAATAGCTTGTTGTGACTCAGAAAGCTGGAACTGTAAGCCTGGGTTTCTGCAGAATACACTCACAAGAACTTCCGAGCTCACAAAAGGACATCAGAGAACACAAGGCTTCTGCAGGTATGCGGTAAGTAAATGTCTTTCAAAGATTATGGAAAGAAACCCAGGTGACAAAAGGCTGGCCCTGGAAGCTCTGCTGCTGTTTGACATTGAACGTGCCCAAGGCGCATCCCCCTCTGCAGCGGAGGACTGCTGCTGAGATGAGGTAGGGAAAGAGTTCCTCCATCCTTCTATAAAGGCATGAAAATTAATTATGTTTGACAGTGATTTTATCTCGTTTTAAACCTGTTAACCCAAACACGGAGCTTATGTTGGAATACAGCTGATACAACTGCCAGCTGGGCTTGATTTTCTTCATCCCCTTAGTAGTGCTCCACAGGCCAACTGGAAACTTCCACTTCAGGTTCCAATCAATCTAAAAATGAAACCCACCTCCCTGCGAGGAGGGTGCTGGTTGATCCAGGCTCACAGGCAATGCAACAAAACACAAACAAGCTTCAGCTTAAAAATAAAAGTATAAGTGAACGATGTTGTTCAGTGTTATTTGAGAGTCAGAAAAAAATAGGGTTTGGGACAAGGACATGTGTTTTCAGAAAAAAAGTCTCAAAGAAAACCAAACCAAAAGAAGGAGGTCTCTCTTTTAGACCTGAATGGGGAGGAGATACAGAAGTGCAAGAGGTTCAAATTTCTACCAAATAATTTCCTTCTCACAGAACCAGAGCTGCTACCCACTGCTAGGCTCGCCTTTAGCCTTCTGCGGGACACTCTCATTCAGATTGCCCGTCCTGCCTACAAACAGTCCGAGCAGGACAGAAGCAAAATAAGGTTGCTGCAGCATAACCAAGCTGCTATCTGTCTTTTTTTATTTCCTTGGTATTCCCATAATACTTGGAGATTAAGCTGTCCCTTGAGTGGGAACATCCTTCTCTCTCTTACTGGTTATCTCTGGGGTTGACTCAGTAACTTGCTCACTCGTTTCCTTCTGCTGTCTCATACTAATACTCCACAGACCATGTCGCACATGGCCCTTTGTAATCTCTTGTACAGAGATCTCGTGGTTAATGATTGCTAGATGCTGACTTTTATGGCTCATAAAGCCACTAGTGGATATCAAATTTAATACGTTCAGCTGACATCAGTGATGTATTTTATCTCTTGCTTCAAACTACTAGATTTCTGGGGTTTGCAGGATTAAAAAAAAAAAAGCATAACACAACAGAAGAGGTCTTTTGATACTGCTTACTGGCAAATGGGAGTTTCTGACACAACCCAAAGGCTGCAGCAACCAGACACTACACAGCTAAAGGAGAGACACTGCAATGCACTAGCTTCCAAGCACTGATACCTCTGGAAAATCAGCTCCACAGGAGAAGCAGCATTCTTGCTTTCAGGGAAGCAGCCAGACTAATACTTATCCTTCTGAAGACATATCTTCCATAAAACAAAATGAGGTGCTGATAGCTTGGGCGAAGCAGCTGGAAGAACAGATAAGAGAGAACACAGGCTTACAGGGAAGGAATGGAGTGGAGGTACTTAAAACACAAAAAAAATAGTAGAAGCTTGAAATTATTAAATAGCTGCTATGACTTACTGAATGGCATTGGACTGAGCAAGCTTCTTTGGCGGTCACAGTTTACCCATTTGCCCTACCCTGCAATAAGAAAGAGAACGCTTTGACAAACCCAAGTGATAGATGACAACTAGTTGGAGTGCCTTCCTCCGTACAACTGAACATGCCCAGCTCGCAGTCAGAGGCCGGCGAGTCGGACGGCTTTTCTGCCGCTGTGATACTAGTGTGCACCAGCCAATGTCATGAAACAGACTGCTCCAAAACACCCCAGTGACCCCAAGAGTCAGGAGCAGTGGCGATGGGTGTCCGTACAGCAAGGCCTTCCAAGCACCACAGAAGAATTTTACTCTTCAGATGATACCATTATGAGATCTAATGATGCAAAGTCAAATTTCCCACGATGTCACAATTTCATCCCATTCAATTCTCTCAGACCCCCAACTCACACCACGCGCCAAACAATCACGACACTTTTTTTTGGTGTGCTTTCTTATCTCCAGGCTTCTCTTGTAATCTGTAATCCATTGCCAACTAACCATTTCCACACCAGTCCCCACAGGCACCGCCCAGGAAGGGAGTGTACGCAGTGTTTTATGCTCAGTTGAGCCCAACTAGCCTGTTCTCACACTCAACAACAGATGGGCCATTTAAACCATGCAAGTTGTAGGCACATATCCACATCACACTCTGGACACCGGCGCGGAATTTCACTCCATTACCTACAACCAGCATTCAGCAAACCATCCAAGGCAGGTTGTGCTCTATAAACCATCATGTTAACACCACTTTTCAAGAACGGCTATCGCTGCTAAATAGTTTCCAGTAAAATAAAGATTGTCGAAAAGATACCCAAGTATTATTCTTTCTCCATTCACAGGACATGATTCACATACCTTGCCTCTCTCATTCTGTGAAAAAGTGCTAAATCACCACAACCAGAAAGCAGACTTTCCCCCTCTTGATCTAGTTAGATTTTGCCAGGGGAATCTTCATCCCTCTGGAATGTAGATGAAGTTTCTAGGAAAAAGAAGCAGAAAGTGCAAAGAGGAGATTTGTGATGTCACTGTCTAGCATTTAGCTTCCTTCTGAACTGCTAAGGCATTTCTCTGCTGATGCAGCTACTAAATAACACCCTCTTGCACTTCAACATAACTAGTCAAGGTTTGTTTTTTTCTCCTTTCCCCCCCCCTTTCCCTTTCCCCTCCTCCCCTATTCAATGGTAGCTCTCTGCACATGGGGGGATTCCGATACCTGGAATTTGCATGTTAATAACTAAGGCTTCATGAAAAACTTCTGCTGTGAACACCACATGTATGATGTCACACTGGCTACCACTGGTTTAGGACTACACATACCTGCACCTCTTAGTCTACGTTATTGCTGTACTTCAATCTGCCCTAGCACATGGAATTTAGTCACCGGATTTTTTCCAGCTGTACATGCGAAATGCAGCTTATTCTGAGTGATAATACAAGAGGGAGCAACTAACGATTACAGGTAGAGAAAGACAAGGATGCACAAGACATATGATCTATTTTGGGTGATGATGATCTATTTTAGGTGATGGTGGAGCTTTCACATTGTAGCACAAGAGTTTCTCATGCTCTTTGATCATCACACTACCTTCACCAACGGACCACATAACCTTACCTTCCTCTTTCTTACCTTCCTTTCTTAAGAGGATCACATGGAAACTTAAACACGTTATCTAACTGTTCTTTAAACTACTGACATTGATACAGGAGATTTGAATGAGAGAGGGAATGGGGAGAAGTCTATGCACAGATGGTGAAAAGGCACAGGAGGTGTGGAAAAGAGAAACAAAGAGATCTGAAGATCTTTTCTGCCATCAGCTTGACTAGCTTTTTGACTGGAACGCAAGCACTTTCATGACTTCAAATACCCAACTTGTCACAACATAGCCAAGGAGATCTACAGCATAAATGATCCAAATCCATCACCACAGCTTCCCAAGTGGGAGTTAACAGACTCTGAGATACCAGCAGGTGCAGGGACATGATTATTTGGTACAATTGGGGTTTTTTTGTATTGGTCTTTTTAAAACTTAAAATAAGACCATTCATAATTCGTCACCTCTCCATCAGCTACGGAAGCATCTTCATTTAAAGAAAGAAACATTCACCTCAATGTTAAGTGCATGCATGACTGAAATATCCAACTGAAAGACATATAGCCATATTTGTACAAATACTTTCCAGCAATCATTCTAATTTTAATTATCTAGTGGATGAACTCTGCCTCTGAACAAGTCAAATGGTGTTTTGCAGCCAGTCCCTAACTCCATGGGCTGCGTCTCCTAGATCAAAACTGCTTTGCAGATTTTGCACTAATGTTTTTCATTCTGCACCCCCAGCTTTACAGCCTCTCAGTTTTTTCCTGCTTTTGATTTCTGAGTGTTCTTTGTTTCTATCTGTACAATCAAACACAGTGCACTCAAAATAAAATGTGGGCTATAAATGTGTGAAAACTAAATTTGGAGAAATTGCGAGCAATTTTTCCAGCAAAAAATACTACATGTTCAAAAATACACAAATAAAGATTTTTTTAATAAGCCTCACACGAACAGGCACATACCTACTCATTCCTCCAAATTCTCACAGCTCCTGCATAAGACTTCTTTTATATTTGTCTTGGTCCCTGAAGCCACACACATCTTAAAGTTAAAAAAAGACAGACTTGTTAATAACGCACAGACGTTCATAGATGTAACCTCTTTACAGGTATTGTCTGCGAGCAGATCGAGCCGCTCTCCATATGTATTCAAACGTAGTAGAAGGCTGGAGTTTTAAAGTTGTCAGATCTGTGCCTGGCGAAGAGGGGCTCTTATTTTCACTCTTCGAGCAGCAAGAGATTAGCAGCTTGAAATCACGTTGACAGTTTCGGTTACTCTATTGCATACAGCAGGGAATTTTAATTCCAACCTGTGAAATTGTAATTGCTTCTCGAGAAGAGTGGAAGGATTCTGGGTAATGGCCACAGCCGAGCTCCGTGTCAGAGTTGCCAGTCGCTGCCACTTCAGATATTACTTGCTGTTATTCAAAAATCACCCCAGCTTTCCATATGGGGAGTTGAACTGGGGAGTGAAACTAAATTAACAGAAGCTGTCAGATGTTTGGAGATGTGCAGGCAATGATGTGACAGAGGTGGACGAACTCTCCTCAAAAGGTACCTTCTCCTTCTTTCTCTCTCCTGCCTTATAAAGAACAAGCTTTACATAAACCCCTTCTTGTATTTCATATTCTTTTGCTAAACAAGTATACCATTAATAGAAAGCGATAATGAAAAGATTAAACGACACAGTCCTCTAGCATCCAAAACCATGTACAAGAAGGGCATAAAAAGTGTGCACTTAATATTGTTCAGAAGAGATTTAAGGTGTCTTTGTGGTTTGCAAGATTCCTCACTGAAAACAAAGAGAACTCTGAGCTACCACAGATATTTAAGAAAAATAGTTGAGGCTTCCTCACTACCCAAATGAAATTATATTCTTTTTTGCTTAAAAAAAAAAGGCACTGAATGTAGATTGCCTATTAGCAGACACATTCTCTAGTGATGAGTGCGTTCACATGTGTGCAAGAGTGAGATCAACTGTGGGGAAACTTCTGCAATGACCTCGTTACCTTGGAGCCCAGCAGATTTCTCACCCACCCTGATGGCTTGTAAAGAAAGAATACGCGGCGGTGCAAGCATTGCCTCAAGAATAATGCCAATGTAAAAATCAAAAATGCCACCTGGCATGGCAGTTAGAAGCATTCAGGGAGCCAAACGAGAGCAAAAATCACAAACCAAACATGCTCAGGTCAACGTGTTCCATGAAGCAGAGATACTTCTACAGTTCGCTCTACCCTCGCCGAGGTTTCCCAGCCTCCGCCAGCAGCCTCAAGCAGGGTGCAGTTTAGGTTTTGCCCAAAGGTCCAGATGAGCTGTTTGACCAGAACCAATCTTTTCAGCTCAGTGGTTTTGAAAGCTTTAGTTATAAATAAACAGAAATAAATTACAAACTCTACCGCTCTACAATACAAAGTGTCAAAAATCCCTCTCAAGATCTAGAATAAAATACTTGATAAACAACACATCCTACTTACCAGATTAAAGCTCAGTCAAAGAATATACTGCATCTGTGGGCAACGTCATTTACAAAGTCTTCTTCGGCCTCTTCCTGTATATTGCATTATTTCTAAGAAAATAAGCTAGTCCCATTAAAGCCAATGATGCACAGAATCTAAATCACTTCGTAAATCTCTGTAACAGCTGATGCAATGAGTCTGTAATTGCCACGATTAGATAAGCTAGAGTGGCTGACAGAGACTGCTAGAGGCACAGAACATACCCGCACAGTTTATTCCCATCAAATGCAAAAATTTGGCTCACATATGATTTTTTCAACTCACAGTTTTCCTGAGAATCTTGTGATATTTGGTATTTTCCTGAACATTTCAGCTTCCAGAGTCAAGTGGGTTTTTTTTGCAAATTTCAGATTTGTGAAAATGTAAATTACTGATTGCTACATATTCCTGGTTGTAAAGAAAAGCCTGAAAAAAAACCCAAACAGAAATAAATCAGGAACACAGTTTGTTTTGTTTGATTGGTTTTTTTAAGTCTCATGAATTTTGAGTCTTGGCTCATGACCTTCACTGCTTGCAATAAGAAACATAATATTCAAGTCATTACACATCTAATTTCCTGAAGACAGTTACATTTGTTGTTATAATTTACAGGCTGTACTGAAAGCATCATGGTGGAACTTCTGATTAATTGTCTGTAACTATTCTGAATCCTCAGTTTATAAGTACAAAGCTTCCTTCCTAGGGGATTATTCATCAGCATTGTAGAGCCACCGTACTGGTTTGGAATGGGAGAGAGATAATTTTCTTCACCGTACCTGGTGTGGGACTATGTTTTGGATTTGACCAAACCAGTGTTGATAATAAGGGGATGTTTCAGCTGTTGCTGAGCAGGGCTTACACAGCATCGAGGCCTTTTCTGCTTCTCACACTGTCCTGTCAGCAAGTAGGCTGGGGGTGCACAAGAAGTTGGAAGGGGACACAGCCAGGACACCTGACCCCAATTGACCAAAGGGATATTCCATACCATATGACGCTGTGCTCATCAATAAAACCTGGGAAGAGGAAGAAGTTCAGAGCGACAGCATTCATCTTCCCAAGAAACCCCTAACATGACGGAGCATGGCTTTACCTGGAGATGGCTGAACAGCTGCCTACCGATGAGAAGTGGTGAATGAGTTCCTTATTTTGCCTTGCTTGCGTGTGTGACTTATTAAACCGTGTTTATCTCAACCCGCATGTTTTCTCACTTTTACTCTTCTGACTGCCCTTCCCATTCTACCAGAGGGGAGTGAGCCAGTGGCGCTGTGTTAGCTGCCTCCCGGGGTTGAACCACAACAGCAACGTGGGCAGCTCAGCTCTGTCTGAGCTCCGTATGACACAAACATACTAAAAAAAAACCCAAAAAAACCAACAGTTTCTGCTTTTAAGATTTTAAACAGGCTTTGCAAGCAGAAGTTTGGATGAAGATCCAGAAAGGTGACAAGGCATGAACAAACAAACATCATGCAGTCAGCTGCTGGGAAAGTGGGCACAGAGTCCAGTCCCTGACTGACCAGAACCATCTCGACATGTGGAGATCCTGTCATGACAAAAACAGCTTGAAAAAAAGTAATTAAAAATAAGCAGTGAGCAAAATGGAACCTCCCCATTAACAGAGCAATATTGTCCTATACACAGCATGATCCAATACACAGCTAATAGGAGATTTAGTTATAGGATGATAGAATCGGAGAATGGTTTGGGTTGGAAAGGACTTTAAAGATCATCAAGTTCCAAACCCCTGCCATGGGCATGGACACCTCCCACTAGCCCAGGTTGCTCAAAGCCTCATGCAGCCTGGCCTTGAACCCCTCCAGGGATGGGGCATCCACAGCTTCTCTGGGCAACCTGTTCCAGTGTCTCACCACCCTCATAGTGAAAAATTCCTTCTTAATGTCTAGTCTAAATCTGCCCTCTCTCAGCTTATACCCATTATAATATACTTATACTACACTCCCCGNAGCATTATATGAAATCTGTAGAGACTGTATTAAATCCATCTTTTAGCAGAACTCTACCACCAGAATTTAATCTTCCCATTCAGTGATTAGAAAACCTCCCAACCTTTAAAACTGTTTCTATGTAAAAAATAATTCCTGCTGTATTAACAAAGCCTAGTAACTGATTCTAAAGTTGAGAGAGGTAAGATGGCAGGCCAAAAATTATTTCAGACATGACAGCAAATTCAATAGCAACAAATAACAAACTTTAATGGCCCAGCAGTGTTTGACTGTACTGTAAAAAGACACATACCAAACCATCACACCGTATTAAGCAAAATCTTTAAGAAGGCTTTAAATGTTCTGCCCATAAAAGATTATCAACATCACTCAATGGAAAGATTTCTTATAAACTTCATGAGTTTCCTACATGCAATTTTACCTGCTACAGCAGTTAGGAAAAGAGTAAGCAATGCAAACATTGCATCATTTTAGAAAAAAGATGAGGAAAGATGCAACAAGCTGTTCTGCCAACCAAGGATCTCCAGTTTTGGCAAGGTACATCTCCCTAGAACTTATTAACATTCTCTCCTATGAATGACAAGAAAGGCATAGGGTGAGGACAAATTATTGCCCAATTTATATTAACTTTCTTTCTTTAAAAAGAAAGAACTGTTGCTAACAGTGTTTTCTTTGAAGATTTGAAAGAGCAGTTTTATTGTTTTCAGAAAAGCCTCCTTGAGTTCACAGTTCTGTTTTCATTCCTCCGTAGTAAAACATAACAAGAACTGCCAGGACAGCCAGGCTGACAGACAGTATCTTCAGTCCACCTCCTTCTTGTTGCCATGGGAGCTGCAAAGCCATCCAGGAGTCGAGGGGTGTTTTCACTGCCATCTCAGCAGAAGGGTGTGCTTTCCCATTCCTGCCATTCTGTGCTGCACGTCTGAACTCCTGGGAAGAAACGCACATATTAAGATCGAAATCACGTATTTCTGATTTTCTGCTATCTATTTCTGATTGTACTTACCAAATACAAATCAAACCTCCTCTTTATATTGAGGTTCAAATTAATATCCCTTTTCAAGACAAACACCAATTCAACTGGCACTGCATCATCACCAGGCCATCAGCTTTTTATACAGAAAACTTACCGATGCTGGACAAAGTCAATCCTTCTCATGAAACTAACTGCCAAATCAACGAAGCTGTTAGCAACAGAAACAAAAATCCAGACCTCAATGTCGTAAAAGCCAGTTGTTTAAGGATTACTTTTTATTTGTTTGTTTTGCTGCTATCTCACTACTCTGCCAGTTCTGGCTTCTTCAAAAGCTATGTCTAACCAGTGATACAGGGGACAACACCACAACAATCCTTTGCACAGCAGGGCTCTTCTAAAGGCAATCATCCTCTCCTGGTGTGCCAGCTCAGTGGTGCTTGACAATCCTCCCACAGGGCTCTTCCTTTCCCCTAACACTCAGGAGGCAGCTGTGCTGAAACACTCACCTTTTCATCCAGCATATCGAACCCCAGCTCCCTGCTGCGCCTTGCCATTGCCATTCTCAACCTGACTGCAAGCACCAGGGTCCCCCAGAATAAGAGGACTCCTGACTGCAGCACACGTTACAGGTGTCGAGTCATAGTTTCAGCTGAAAATCCAAGTGGAAAGAACACGGAACTCCTCTCTCTTGCAACCTTGTTCAGTTCAGCACACTAGCATTATAGATACTCAGAAATAAAACCATCTATTAAAACTGTAATCTGATGACACTTGCAAGAGGCATAAGTGGTAAAGGTATAATTAAACAAAGGTGTAATGATCTTGCATCATAAGATTCAATATTTCTGTTCATCATATGTCTTTTTTTCCTCCCTCTACTTCAATAATCTCTTAGGAACTCAACTCAGCTCAGTTGGATTTTTACTTGGTTTGAAATTTTCCAGTTAAAAACCATTTTTGATTAATAAATTTTTTTTCCACTTCACATTTCATATAAAACAAGCCATGGACCCAGAAAGTACCTATCTGGATAATTTCCAAGCAGCTGAAACAAAGTCACATGGAAACACAGACCAGATGCCTGACTCCCACTTTTACCAAACGTATTTCAGGGCAAACTCAAAGAAATATCAAAGCTCCAAGAAAACTGTGTGCCCATAAAAGTGTGACAGCACAATTCAAACTGTCTGTAACCGCCTCCTGTTTTCCATTTCAGGAATCAGCTCCGTTACAGTAACTGTAGAAGGAAAAGAATGACTACTACTGGTCTAGGTAAGTAAGCATCAAAGGAGCAAATAACAGCGTGTCCCAAGAGCTCTCCTAATATCCGAGGTGTGATTTAGGTTACAATTCACACAGAGGTTACTGAACAAGTGACCTATGAAATGAGGATAACTTCTTATATTTACTGCACCCAGAAGACCATCAAGCAGGTAAACAGAGGAGAAGGAAACAGGAAAGCAAACTGAGGTGTAGATCTCTGCAGGGTAAGGCACAGTAACAACACTACTGCAGGACTTCAGTTGATATTGCGCAGAATATGTTAGCTTCATATTATGAAGTTATTAATTACAATCTACTCCTAAGGCGTCTGAAATTTTAGCAACTGGCCACAGCTATCTTATACCCAAAAATCAAAGCTGATTAACCCTTGCCTGCAGAATAAACTGGAAACTATACAATATTGAGGATTTTTTATGTATGAATCAAAACGCATTTGTAATTTATTCTTTCTAGAGGTTTATAAAGCCTTTCTTTTCTTTGCAGGTCTCATAAATCCCTACCTAATCTAAAGTTCATGATTTATGGTCATGACCATTTTTTTGATGTATTGTTGGCACATTAACACCAAGGCTAAGGTGATTTAAAAGCATGGAGAAGGCATTAAAAATATCAATAAAACCAAAGACTGATTTCTTCTGATCTTTAATTTTCAGAGTCATGACTTTTCAAATTTGGCTGACTACAGTCAGACCCCCAACTCCTTATTAAATATTTCTACACAGCTCAATAATCAGTAAAGTCCTGAATATTTAGTTGTACAAGACTAGATGCTATCCCTGAGAAAAAAGATGAAATAGCCGGTACCTCATAAATGACATTGCAACTTTCTCCTCAACACTCCTTCATGCTCAGCCTCAGTTCCTATATACCTGTCTCTGCACAACTGGGGATAGCCAGCAAAATACCCCAAACATAAGGTATGACTTTTCTCAAAAGTTTTGAGGGACTCTGTTCTCCCCCTTTACTAATAGTTCAACACATTTGTGTTTCATGCATTCATTCCTCTTCCTCTGCAGTAGTTTTCAGCAGTGATTTCGCTGTTTTACAGATTTTCTGTTTTCCAACATAAAACCAAATAGTCTCACCTTGTTGGTATAATTTTTGTTCATAAATAGCCTATACTGGGGTTTTTGTTACCATATTGTTTTCTTAAACCTCTACTGCATTGCGCGATGCATATGCATTAGGTAGTGCTGCATACTGTTAGTAGGACTGAACGGCAAAAAAAGATCTTAGCAAGGGTTACAAAGTCCTAGTGGTGGGGAACACCATGACCAGTTGTCCCAGGGGTAGCTCATCTGGGTATGTCAGTCTGTAAAGTTGTGAGCACCATTTTCTTCCTTACTTTATCGTATTTCCCATAAATCAGATGATTATACTTATATACTAAACCAATTTTTAAATTTTCTCTCTGCAGATGAGATTTTCTTTTACAGAGTTTTACTAATATTGAAACTTACTGGGTTGGAGGTACAATTCTCACAATTTCACTGAGCTTTTGTTTTTCTTCTATATTTTGAACTCTGATGCATTTTGTTTGTACTGGAAATCACATTTCCTAAACTGATCAAAACTTTCAGATTTTTGCAGTATCTCGGATCATGTAAGAGACTGTCAAACAATTTAAACCAACAGTTTTTCTTTCAATAGATGCATAAATGAAATGCTACTCCTATTATCTTGCTAACCTGCATTCTTTACAAATTTTCTCATGGATTAAACTGTTCTTCTATGGACAAAATGATGACAATTTACAAGCTAAAGACACTTTTTTTTTTTTTAAGGTGTACTTTCCAGCTTATCACTTCAAGCACTACTGCTTGATAATGTATATCTCTTCAGATGATCATGACAAATATTTTATTTCAAGAAAGGTAACGAATATATTAATCTGATCCATGTTTCTTAAGAACTATTTTCCAGTTTGCCCCAAAATTCTGCTTTGCAAGACTGACGCACAGGTACCAGCTTCCTTGAAATTTTCCATCATTGTCACAGAAGACGCATTTGTGAAAAAGAGAACATCTGGTTCCCTGCAACTGAAAGGCTCCTTTAGAAAATAGCAGTCTTTTGTCCCCCCTGCAATTCCTACAAGAGCTTTTAAACCCAGGATAATCTCTCAGAGACACCTGGAGGTAGATGCTTCTTCCTAGGAGCCTGTTGTGCGGCTCTACCAGCCACAGCGCAACTCCCTCCGTGGGAAGAGGAAGAGCTCTGCTAAGCTGACCGTGTTCTCGCACTTTCTTAGGGCTGAGCAGGCTGGACAACAGTGTCTATGATCAGTCCTTACTAATAACACAAGGATCACTCTGCTGGCTGCACTAGTGGAAAACACTGCATAGATATATTTGGGCAAAACGTCCTTCTGTAGGCTCTGTTTGAAGAACTAGTTTTCAGGTAAAGTACACAGTATATATTGTAGTGTCTATTGCATGCACAGGGAAGGAGGGGAGAGGATGAAGCTACAGAAATTAAAATTAAAATTAAGCCTTCTAGGGTAGAAAAGGCAAATTATGAGAGCTTCCCGGGGCTGTCATATAAGCTTCAGAGTTTGCAGTACTGCTGTATAGAATCACAGAATCATTAAGGTTGTTAAAGACCTCAAGGATCATCAAGTCCAACCATCAACCCAACACCACCCAACCCACTAACCCATGTCCCCAAGCACCACATCTACACGTTTCCTGAACCCCTCCAGGGATGGTGACTCCACCACTGCCCTGGGCAGCCTGTTCCAATGCCTCATCACTCTTGCAGTGAAGAAACTGTTTCTAATATCCACCCTAAACCTCCTCTGGGAGGGACAGTGATTTTTTTTTTTTCTTCAATTTACTCAACCTTCAAAGCAGGTCAAAGGCAGGACCCATCACTGCTGAACGGCTTCCTACACCAGGGCACTGTCTCATTTCATTTTATGGCTCCCCCAACCTCCTCCCCTTGCAGCAGCAGTGGTCAAACCTACTGAGATCCTCCCATATACTTTGCCTCGAAGAGCCACCCAAGGCACCTGCAGAAAAGATCTTACAAGTTTTGTGGGGAAGGGAGTTCTCCACAGAAAACCAAGTTTATTAGACCTCTTCTGTGCATGTTTGGTGTAAAAAAACCTAGGTGGAGGCAAAGATCTCATTTGTTTGTTCCACTAGTCCGCTCCCTAAGCCCTCCCTTTATAGAAGTATTAATTCTGAAAGGCCCTTAATTGTATCTCTAGATAAAATATTTGCAGTGCATTAGCTTTCCAAGGAAATCTTCCAAGATATTTCTGTGATATTCTGAACCGATACAACTGGTGCTATTTACTATACGCAGTCACTAGTTAAAGCGCAAGAGTTTCTTAAGCCGAGTTCAGAAATCCCATTTTTGTAGTTTTAAGACTCAGGAAGATTAGCGTAATGATTCAGTTCAGCGCAATTTAGAACTAAATCCAAAGCCTCTTTTACCCAAGAAATAATTGAAGGAAATTTGACGGTAAAGAATTTTCCAGAAATATGTGTTTGTACTAATTTAAGGCCATAAACTCTTTGGTAGACTTGTTAACAAGGAGCACTGCTCTCACTAAAAACACTGCAATGAAGGAAAATGTACTCAAAGATTTAAATCAATACACTATTAACCAAAATGAGGGAAGGAAGGGAAATTATCAAACTGAAATGCAAAGACAGACACTTTGAGCTAAGCATCTTGTATTTCCATGGAGGCAGCCTTTCATCTTGTTTTGGCAGCCATAAAGTAAACACAAGACTTTGCTAATAAGGTAGAATATAAATTATTAAACCATCTAGTCTATGATCAAATGCATTTCAGACTATTTTTCTGTATAATTCTGCCTTGACGACTGCCAGGAGTAATATATTTTGTGTACTCTTGTGCAGACCCATTGATCGCTGCCTTTCTGAAGCCCCAGTCCCAGACTTAAACCGCCGTGCATGAAAGAAATATATAATCACATCAAAACCTGAGCTTTGGCATCTGTCGATCACAGCCCAGCTTTTCCTAAGATCTCACTTCACGTTAGTCAACAAAGACATAAGAGCAACTTTTTAGCTCTGAGCTGAGGTTGTAATAGATTCAAAACATTTCTTACATGCAAATTTCTTTTATGGCTCAGGGGCACTGCTAGAGCTTGAAGTGTTAGCTAACTGCTGTGAAAAACTACTTGACTGAGCATATCTCAAGATAAATCAGACTTCTGAATTTTTTTAGCCCAACCAAGTACATCTTACACGCTCGTACTACCAGGTTTAAAAATACGGACTTTTATATAATCACGCACAACAAGTCCGTGTGACAAATTAAAAGAAAACATGTCAAAATATGCATTACATATCCTACTGCACCATTGGAAACTCTGGGCTATTACATGTTGGAGGCATTTTTCAGATTTTAAAAAAACAAACAGTTACTGAAGGTCACATAGATTATGTATTTAAAAAAAAAAGTGTAAATTAAATTTTATTGAATAGTTCCAGAGGACACATTTAGTTCTGTATTCAGAGAGCTCCTTTGATTTATTACTTAGGAAATTCTACCAGCCTTCTGCAAATGTGGAATGCTGACCTTAAAAGTAGAAAATGAATGGCACACAAAACATTTTTTTTTTCTAATGGAATTAAGATGATAATTCCCATAAGAAGCATCCTTGCCACCATGTATTCCAATGAATTTACAGTGCTATGTTGTTAAGAGAAAATGTTGTCTATAGGCATGCTTGTGTCATATGTTACCAGCTCAACACAATTCCTAGGAATTAACTCATTCCACACACATGGAGTTTGCTTACCCATTTTAAGAAACGGGAAACCTTGAAAAAATAAATAAAGCAGTCAGGCACTTTTCCAAAGGAATTTAATTTTTTGTGTGTGTGTGTGATATATGACTACATGCTTTAGTATATAAGCGACGGGCAAGAACTGGGCTGAAGGATGAACACAGATCTATTATTCATTTCTCAGTAAATGGTCAGAGTCTTAGTTTCAACCTCGTTTCAACTTATGCCCACTGCTTCTCACCCTCCCACATGGCACCACTGCGAAGCACTTGGCTCAGTCCTCTCGATAACCTTCCCATAGACACTGGGGGGCTTCTGTGAGGGTCTCCTGAAGCCACCCTTTCTCCAGGCCTGAACAAACCTGGTCCCTCAGCCTCTCCACACAGGCTATGTGCTCCAGCCCGACCATCTCTGTGACCCTGTGCTGAACCCGTTCCAGTTACCAATTCCTGATTTATATCAAGATCACTACAAATGCCCCAGTCAAGTCAGGTCAGCAATACTCCTAGCAGCTGGACCACAGTCAATTACAAACATAAACCACATTTAATAATGGGAGGATATAGAGATTGATTGACCTTAACCTCAGCTGTATCACATCTGACAGTTTCGTCCACGTTTGTCATCCCTTATGGAG
Organism: Syrrhaptes paradoxus; assembly: GCA_013400615.1. Classification (NCBI taxonomy): domain Eukaryota; kingdom Metazoa; phylum Chordata; class Aves; order Pterocliformes; family Pteroclidae; genus Syrrhaptes; species Syrrhaptes paradoxus. The sequence continues at coordinate 52,385 of VZTO01000028.1, forward strand.
ATCATCTTTAATTAGGGCCTACTCCTGACCTGCACAGTGTCAGCAAAACCTTTTTTTCTTTCCCAATAACACTTGCATCATCTGTCTGATTCCTTTGGTCAGCGCAGAAAAAACACCTTTCCCTTTACTCAACTACCTCTCACCTTGATTACTACTACAACCTCCTTCTGTCTGTCCTGTTTTCCTTCTGCTTCTCCCACTTCCCCATCATCTGAGCAGATGGCCTCTCCGAATAAACAAGAGCAGAGATGCCGATAGCAACCCAAATTTGGAATAACACGCCATATCGTGACTTTCTGTCCATGTCACCCAGACCCAACTCTGGAACCTCCTCCTCCTACATCAACACTAAATTCAAACTTTCATATTCCCATGTAGGAGTATAAAGAAATCAATTCTCTCTCTCTGTAAGTTACTGTACCTGAAGTTCCCACCATTACTGTAAGTCTCCACGGGTATTTTTCTTGGCAGGGATCTCTGCTCTCTTCAATGTTCTTCCCTAAGGGTAGGCTCTTGCCTACCTGCTTCTTTTTCCTCCTCCAGTCTTCAAGGATTATTCCTTCAATGAGCCCTCAAAACTCATAATGTAGTTAAAAGCTAGACAGAAGGCTGAGTAACTGGGTCTTGTTAAATGACTTCCTTTTTGATGTACACTTTGAGGAGGAGGGTAAGAACCAAAAAGATCAACTAACAAAAGAAACAAAAAGAAGAGAAACAAACAACCAAGAAAACACCAGCCAAAAACACCTCCAAAATGCTTAAAACAACGTCTTGTGCAGCTTTCCATTATACTCACTTGTTTTAGCTTGTTTCTTTATATTTACCTATAAATGCTTCCAGACAGGAGTTGACTCTTTTTTGACATATTTCTATTTTGTGCTGCTATTAAACTTAGTGACTCAGTATCCTCCCACTATACAAATAATGCATTGTCAAAATAACATGTCATTCAAGGTCAGAAGCAACGTTTTGAAAAATGGTCAGTGTGATGTCCGGATTCTGAGCTGCCCTTTTTTTTTTTTT
>VZTO01000028.1:53414-75782 GCA_013400615.1 Syrrhaptes paradoxus
TTTTTTTTTTTTTTTTTTTTTTTAAAGTAAGGTGTGGGGGTTGTCAATCACTATGCTGGAAACAAGTGAAGTGCAAGCTGGCACTCCAGTTAGCACTTGCAACCACAAGAGAACTGAGAGGTCTTTTAAGCTGAAAAAGTTTGTGATGCAAAAAATCACAGTTGTCCAAGTAATGACTCAAAATGAAGAATGAACCTAGCAGCATAATGTGGACAAATTCAGGATGCGGATCTGTCACTGTTTATTTCCCTGTGCATAGCACACTTTTATGAAGGAGATGGCAGGTGCTCACTCTGGGCACTTATCTGGTAATTAGTTGGCTAACAGACAAATCTGCTTCCTGGAGATCACCAGCACAGGCTTCATGGCTTTGAAAACACATTACAGTGAATTACAGGATGTACATTTACTTGTAGTAACACCAGATACCATCTTTCAGTGTGCATATCGTGGCCTTTCTTAGCAGATACCATTCCACAGGATTCCAGCTTGTGCCTTCTTTAAAGGATCACAGAGATTTTTTGTTGTTGTTTCTGTTTTAATAAGTATTTTAAGGCTATGTTTACAATACAACAATTTTTCCCAGTTTATTTTGTTGGACGAGGAAAGAAGAACAAAGAGCTAGCAGTACGTGAATGTTCAAAGACTGTCCTACAAATGAGATTATTAAATGAAATACGATACAACTTTTTATAGCACAAGCCTTCAGAGACCATCACCTTTTTGCTTTCCTTTCACATCGTGAAATAACAATGACAATTATATGGAGGTCAACGGTAGCTACAGGCAAAGACACAAAAGGTTTCCATCAGAAGGAGTACCCCAGTAAAATTAATAACTCAATCTGAAAATACATATTCATGCCACGAGAACCACCAATATAACGGAATGCTATTCACATATCAACAGTGAAATGAGTAATACTGCCTCTACTTGGAAGTGAACTCTCTGAGTATATATTAAAACACTAACTTTAAAAGGAATTCTATGCTCCCAAGCGGTAGAATGCATAAAATACTAAAAGCCTTTCTAACCATTGTTATTTGCAAAGAACACTGTGATAAATATCCAGGAAACATCTCAGGGGACACTGTCTCTCAAAATCAGGAAAAAGCTTAAGATCTTTCATATGGAACAAAGGAGAATAAACTGATATATGTGCATATTCTGGGCTAAAGCATTCCCCTTAATCCTAAATATGTCATAATCCTGAATTCATGGTGTTTTCATTTATTCCTACAGAACTGAGCATTACAAATAGAATGTTCCAAGAAGACTTCAACATTGTATTGGACCACACAGAGACAAAGCATACAGCCCTTCTTACACTCCAACCTCACGGATAAGCAGCATAGTACAAAACGAGCATTTTTACTATTTAGGAATGATACTAGCTTCCAGAGTTTCAAATTCCATACCAGTAGGCAGCTGTAGGATCTATATGCCTCCCTCATTTCACAGGTAGAGACATAAACAAAGAAGACTGAAGTGTCTCCAGTGCCATAACACAAGCCAGCCATCAGGTCTCTACAATTCCTGTCTCAGATTCCACTTGTCACCAGGAGCCAACGTAGCCTCTAAAACCATTTATCTCTGTCAAGTTCAAGTTTTAAATAGATTGTCTTAAAGCTAGGCAGTGACTTAACGTGTAGTCTCCTGACAATTTCTGTTACATTCATTTTCACAGACTTTTCTGCCCAGTGTTAAACACCCCCCGTTCCTGGGACTGCAGATGCTCCCCCTAAGCACAGCTGGAATCCGACCTTGGCAAAAAGAAGCATTTCATGCAAGCCTGACATTTAACGGTTAATAAAGTGTGACTGATCTTGACCAACTTTGTGGGTTCAGTGATAATACAAAGTTGGGTGTTTTTTGTTTTTTTGTTTTTTTTTCATATTGTCACGGTCTCTTTCTTTTAAGTATCCTTAGTTGTTCTAGGAGGTCTCCCACAGCCCCAGTTAGCATACTTTTGAGCACCTGAGGGAGTGTCTTGAAACCTGAGTCTGCTTTTTAATTTCACACTCCGTCAATGGAGGACTCTCTCATGGAAACATCAAACAACGGTTACTTTCTGTGATTAGCAAGCCTAACTGCTCCAACACAATCTCCGGATCCCCAGTTTCTCCAGATGATTCATCAGCCCTTCTCCACAGTAAAGATTACATGAGAAAAACCCTTCTTGGCTCGCTGGGTATTTAGTGCTAGATAATCATGATAGCACCTTGGCGCTCTAAGACATCAAAGAGCAGTACGTATCCAATCTACAGGCTGGAACAAATATCTACCCTCAGGAGAGCAGTTGTATCGTTCAGAGGGTGGTCTGACTCGACAACCAACTTGTGGATCTGTAAAGGATTGAAGCATATAAGCACAAACTTGCACCCTGTCACGCTCCAATAGTGGTGATCGGTACTGCAGCTGAGAGTCTCCAATGAATCCACTGGACCTCAGTCTTCTCCCACACAGGTTTTACATGATGTAGCTCTGTCAGGTTATATCTGGTAATTCCTAGGTTTAGCTAGAGAAAATCAGTTCCTCTGGAATGATGTAACAAGTACTAATTTCCTTTATTTATTTTTTTTTTTTTTTCTGAGACTTCATACCCTGGAGTTAGTTTCTCTTAAATGCAGTCACCACTGCAATTTGTTTGAACACATGCTACAAAATGTTAAGAATTTGCAAATACCTAGTTCCAAGCATTTTAAACTCACACCCGTCAAATTTGTTCCCTACGCTAACCTTCTAGTGGGCACTTTGGACATCTGCCTCATCTGTATCTGTGAAATGGGAAGACAAGAGCTGCATTTCAGGAGGATAATGTAAAAACAAACATTACTATTTCTGAAGCACTCAGAAATTTAGTTATGGGGGTCATAGGAAAGGTTAGAAAGAAATTAATAACTCCTTTGAGAGTGAGGCTTAAACAGCATGTAAAATAACACTGCTGTTACACAATGAACAATGAAGAGGAAAAATATCTATAATAGCTTATTAAATGAATAGCCTCAGCTCTGTGCACAGAAGGAAACAAATCTGCGTGCCTGTGTGTGTGTGAAAATAGTGCATAAGCACATAATTAAAGGCTGAAACATAATAAGGTGGTCATTTACATGGAAAAGAGAAACTGAAACTCCAGAATTTCCTTAGTTTGGAGTACTTCACTCTACACTCCAAATAATTTGTGCATATATGTTGGTGAGAAATACTATTCTTAGTTTCTTCTTGGTATCACATACTATAGGTCTTTAGTGTCATTGCGGTCTTACACTTTTCTCTATTTAGAAAAAGATACTGGTCTGTAGAACACAACCTGTAATATTTTAATGCAGATGGCTTTGTTTTGCTATTGCTTTTGTCTCTAGGTGAATAAAAGTATCAATTGGAATAGACTCCTGAGTAAGTGGTGCCCTTGATTCCCTTTCATCATCTCTGCCCATCCTTGTAACTTATGAGCCTACTCACTAACTTCAACAATGGAACAGCAATCCAGTAAGTTTCATAAATGCCAAGGGCTGGTAGAAGGAAACAAAAAAAAAAAATCTAAATAATTGTTCCCCCCAAGGGAAAGGCCAAAACCCAGCCTCAACAATCTGTTTCTTGCCATCGTCGTGCTGAGCAGGCTGTACTCCTAAAACTCCAGATCACATTCAACAGTTTCACAAACCACCTAGAACACAATTTTTTCTACTGGGCAGTCAGAGAATATAGGGAAGATATAGAGAGAAAGCTGTGGGTCTTGATGTAAAAACACGGAAGGAACCAGAGGTACCACTGTGGTTGACGGGCTTGGTCTTAGCCAGAGGCGGGTCCAACTTGGAGCCAAGGAAGGTTCCAGCAGCTTCTCCCAGCAGCCACCCCTGTAGCCTCTCCCCACCACACTGAACCAACGCACTTGCTCGTTCTCCAACTCGGTGAACGCAGCTGTGTTGGACAAAGGCTGTCTCTGCTTCATGGTGCTTCAAAGCTAAATGCAAGACCAGATGAAAACTGGATAAAAATATATATATCTGAAAGGGAGAGAGGTAGCACTGCTTAGCATGGGGAACTGTTTCAATACACTGGCTTGCTCCTAGGTACAAAGAGTCTGCAGTTCCCACTTCTTCCCACCTTTTCACACCTATCTGACTGAATGCTCCCATTGTCTGCTGGATACGAGACTGATTTCCCACAGCAAACTGTTGCAAAGGTATTTCTTCTGCTTTTCAGATTTGCTCCGTTTGGCTTAAATTAAAATGGTAAGAAGTTGCTATTAAACGCACTATCAGCAGTTGTAAGCCATTTCCTTGTAAGTGAGCAAAAGCTGAGGTTCTTATGATAAATTCACCATCTTTGAAAGGAATTTCACTCCTGCTTCTCTGAAACCCATAAAATCTTTCCTAACGTTAGGTAATACTAAAACATGCTGCTTTAAAATTAAGAAAATCTGAGATAAACACAAATAAAACAGAGGACAACCTGAAAATGGCAAAGATATACAAGGAGTGAGATCCGCAGGCTCACAGGATGATAACCTAGTCTTTAGGAAATCGGTGGGTTTGGATTTTAAAATGTTTCATGTCTCTATAGTAAAGCTTAACAGCACTACAACAGATTTTTTTATTGTACGAGATACTCTCCCAAGCATAACTCCAATTCATTCCTTTCCAGCTATTAAGAGCTACACATCTGGCTTTCCCTTGTGGTTCTGTGACAAAATCTGATTATGCTACAGAATTTTAAGCACTCCTCACTGAAAAAATAATGAACTAACGATTCTTTGGACAGAGATACATGTTGAATAGTTGAAAGTGGAAAAGAATTCCTGTCATTCTAAGCACTACTTCCATTACTTTACCAAATTGAAGTTCTTATATATAGAAATAACTCTCTGTGTCAGAAATGGGATATTCACAGTCATCCTTTCTGTATGATAATTATGCTATCTGCACTTACCAGAGATTTTGTATGTGAGAACTGCAAAATAGATTCCATACGGATAGGATAAAGCATAGTCAGACCGACTGAAATGACTTACAATCACATATGAAGTAATGTCAAAACAAGGACGAGATTTTAAAAAAATAATCCTCTAGTCCTGACAACAAGACCCTTTCTTGAGGACCAGAAATCCATCTGGTCGATATTATGTATAGGTGGTTTTCGTAGCCACATGATGTTTTGACAAAAAGAGCTTAAATGTACTGCCTACACATCTTTGTTCCATTAAAAGTATTTTCACAAAAATTTCCAAGCCACACCAAACCAAAATGGAGCATTTGTTAAAGTTCTGCCTCAGCATATATATAGCTATGAAGAGGAATCCATCAATTTGAAAGTTAAGACATTTAGTGAATAATTTTCTCACATAATATTGTTTCAAAGACCCCTTGGTTATACTGAGACTAAAAAAAAAAAAAAGAATATTAATTTCCATGGGGCTTTTGCTTTTTATTTTGCATCTGACATCTGGCTCTCCAGCCAGCCATGTTTCATTCCTCCCTTTATTTACCAGTCACACATCCATCTTATGTTGTAGTGGGTAGTCAATCCTTTTTGATAGGCCACGTGAGCCTACTCAAGGTACTAGCACGTCTTGCCAATCACACAACCGGACATAAATTCATCATGTGATTCATAGCTACTAGCTCTCCTTCCCCACATATCACACGTGCTCTGACATGTATGACTCTTGCCTGGTAGCCATTGGAAAAGAGAGTGTTGGATGGTACCTAGTGAGGCAGGTGAACACCTCCGGGGGCTGCACCGTGTCCCATGCCAGAGGCTGGCCATTTCTGCACTCGTACAATGACAACTTGCTCATGCATCTGTGGAGATGGCTTCTTCACAGGCCAAGTCCCACAAAACAGCGGCTCTACTGGTAGGGTCACATAAAAAGGCAAAACAAAGAATGTCATAAAGAAGACATTGGTAGCACAGCAACAGGAACATTCATTACAGCATTTGTTGCCTTATGTTGAGCCAGAAGCTGGGAAATAAATATTTTCTTATGGAATGATGAGCGACGTAGGTCAAACAGGGTTTGCCTTCAGGCCTTTCATTATTCTGTGTGTTTGCCATCACCAAGAACAACTAAAAATGCGCATTTCTTTTTAAGAAATGTTTATCACTGAAATTTTTTTTAGATTCATGTTTTTATTTTACAAATGATCTGTGAGCCCTTCTCTACAATAAAGACTATATGAGAAAAACCCATATTGTTTCTTGCTTACCTCGAGAGCTTAAGATCACCATGTAAGTTGAACTTCACTTTCGACTTTACATCAGTGTATCTTAATTAAAAATGACTTAATGCCAGTTCTTGTGACCCTGACAATTAAAAGCTGAAGCACCAGTGAAGTATATATATCTTCATCACTGTGATTCCAAAGTCTCAGGTTTTTATATTATCTAGGATGGAAGAAAAATATTCTGGTTTTCCCAAGACCTTAATTTTATTATTTGACCAAACCTGGGGTTTGGTCCTGACTCCACCAAAAGAAATAAAAGTAAATACGTTGAAATTGTAACATCCTGTGGGCTTGAGTCTCAAACACAGGAAAACTGTGCTTGAAGCCCTCTGACTCTTTTGGAACCTCAAAATATGAACTGTTTCTGATGCACACCTGCGAAGCTACTCAGAGCAAACTCCCAGTGAAAATGGTGAACAGGCTTTGGAATCTGTTCTGATCAAAAAGAAAGGCATCATCCTGAAAGGACCAGGCAAACAGATGGAGTGCTAATTTTACTTTAGTGAGAATGTGTAAGAGATTTGGGCTATCTACACTATCACACCACCACCAACACAACCTCTCATGCTATACTGACTAGATCATTCAGTGCAATATTCATCTTTCCCAATGCTGGATCAGACAATTACATCAAATCCAGTCATACTTTCTGGATTTTAGCTAGTATGAGTGACAGCCTGGCACTGGAATAAGTCAGCAGAAAAATCTTACTTCAGCTTTACGCAGGATTCTAACATCTGAAAAAATAAGAGGTGGGGGAACCCTTCAAGTCATTTAAATACACAATGGAAAGCAGTCAGATGAAGGTTACCAAGACTATACGCTAACCACAGGTAAATCTGGCTTTGAACAGCTTTAACAAAATGCTTAAATAATTATTTACTTTTCTAAATATTACTTATTGGTCTTTGATAAAGCCCACAGGAATAACATGCTTTGGAATGTTACAAATAAGAATTGAACCTAAACTTAAATAAATTTAAGAGTCAGGTCTCACGAAAACCTTCAATGTAATAGGCAATGAGCCAAGCTTCTTAGAGGTAGAATGCAAACTTTTAACGTGAGTATTTCTCTTCGAGCGGACTCGAAGAGGACTCCTTTAAAAAAAAAAATCTTAGATTGGGGGAGAGATCATAGTAGGAAGACAAGGGCTTATTTCTGATGTTGTTCGGTCCAGTAAATCTGCAAGAACATGCTTTAATGGCTAATGGCATGATCCAGACTTTGATCTGACTACACGACAAAGGATCTGGAGTGAATGGAATACAGCCTGTGTAAACACAAAGCTACTGCACACAGCCTTTGACGAAGCACTGCATTACGAAGCTTGCTTAGATGCTACAAGCTTTCTGTGGACTGTCTTTAAGGATCCAGTCATTCTAATATATTCAACAGGGTCCCAGTAAAGTCTTTGGATATTCTAGTGTAGTTAGGAGTATATCCTTGGTGGACTAAATTTAAGGCTCTGAATTTCACATCCACTTCACTGAGGTGTTGTATTCGGATATTTGTCTGTTTTCTCCAATGTAGCAACCAAATAGAACCTCATCCTTATTACTCAACTGTAACTTAAGATATGGCCACTGTAAGTTTTCTTTTGAATTTTTATATGCAGATGTCCCCATATACAAAACATAATTTAATACTGATAAAAGCTTAAAAAAATAATTTCCTTCTTCTACTGAAAAGCCTTTTCCCTTTTTTCTTTATCTTATTACTCTTAAGACTACAAAAAAATCTCTATCGTTATTGACAAGTGTATTAAAAATACAAACGTAAATCACTAGATCTAAAAAATTATCAAAGTCTGAGTGGGAAACTGATTACGACTGGACCTTGGTATTCTACTAGGACTCACAATTAATCCTAATATTGCTGGATCAGTTCAACACTGTTTTAATAGATTTGTCAGAATAAAAAATGCTATTTGCAAATTTAATTTAGTAAATTATCATTATCATAAAGAGAATCGATACAAAGGATGATTTTTAGACTACTACAAAACTATTAATCTACTGATAATCTAATAATTTTTGAACATGTAATAGTAGTAAAGGATACAGTACACCCTAATTTGCCTTTAAGGTGGTTTGTTAATTTATTTTAAATCAGATGCACTTTTTAAAGAGTTTTAAGGCAAAAAATAGCTTAATCTCATGACTGCACTTTGTGTTCAGAACAATCTCAAATCTAATGAACCCTCTTACTTTAATGGTTTTGGCAACAAATACATTTCTAAGAGGCAGAAGTTCAACATTCAAATACCTTGTACACATAAAATCAAATCTCCTACCGACCTCTCATTTGGTAATGGGGAAAGCTCTATCACCCTTTAAAACCTCTATTTCTTCTCATGAGCTCCACACGCCTTTTTCAGGCTGTCCCATTTAAATATTCATGCAGAAAGGCCACTACGATCACAGCTTCGATAGATGAGGAACAGGCAGAAAAATCATCCATCCAAGACATGAACATCTCATGCCTCTGACTGTGTGTTGGTTTTCGGGGAAAGGAGAGAGAGGGAAGGAATGGAGAGAGTAATCCTGCCTACATGAGCTTTTTGGTGATCTAAAGAGTAGTAATTAAAAGAAAAGAGATGACTAAGTACTACAAGCAAAGATACAACGTATCCACGGGCTGATTATCCTTCTCCTACCTTTGTAATAAACTCTGCTGGAGAGGTATTAAAGTCAAACCTAGAATGACTTTTGCTGGTACAATCAGTTGGAAATAGATGACGTTCAAAACAACAGAAAAATTGAGAAAAGTTGTGGCTGCTGCATTTTTCCTGTCCTGAAAGCCCATTAAAACTTAGTGAATTTACAACCTGGTAGATTAAATGACAGAGCATTACTAAAAACAAATGCCTTTTGATTCTTTTCAAAGAGTCTGTCTGTTAAAGCTCTGATTGAGAAGAAAAAAAAAATATTTTAAAAGGAACTCCTAAATATTACAGGGAGTGTCAAGTAGTCAAAATTACCATGGCTAGACCCTTCTTATCTGCCCTTTCGCCAGGGGAGAGCAGAACCCACCCACTCATCCTCAGCGCAGCACCAGCAGGTCAAGTACTATAAATAACACAGAAAAAACAGCAGAACTATTTTAGCACTTGGAGTTCTACTTCTGGAGGCAGGAGGGGTAGGACACGTCTGTTTAACCTTCTCTCATTCTCCAGAAAATGACTTACAGTTGAATCACGCCAGCCATTACTAGTTCCATTTATTGCATGGACTGCACGGGATTAACATAATTATGTAATTCAGAGTGATTAGTGACATCCAGCCAAATAACACTGTCTGTTGAGGAAATGAAAAGTAAATAAACTAAAGTGCAGCTCTTTCCACCTGAAATGGACTTAAAAGAGCACTTGTTTGAAAAGGGGCTATGTAATATGTGTTGTTTCAGCTGAGCTTTAATCACTGTAGTTGAAATTCAGCCCTGCCAAGGGATGGGCAGAAAGACAACATGCGCGTTAAATTAAAGACCTCAGGATAAAACTACTTGGTGAAGGTCTTATGTTGGCTCTTGGGTTTGCTGCTTTAAATCACCTTGATTTATTTTAACCCTCTACACAGTGCAGAAAAATGCTTTCGATCAATGAATTACCTTCTATTCCAGCTTGCTAGTCATCAAATGATTGTTGGCTACATTAAAATGCTCATAAAATTACAGAACACAAGGCTGACACCAAACTGAAGAGGTCACCTAGCCCACAGCCATGAGCCAAGGTGTCTGACCTACCTCTCAAGTGTTTCTCACAGATATTTGTTAAGCACATTCCTAAAGACCAGCACTGATTAGAACTCCCCAACCACTACAGGCGATCCAATCTATAGTTTATCTAAATCCAACACGAAAAATCTCTCCTGCCTGTAAGAATCCATCCCAAATTTCAGATTCTAGGCTGAGAAATGTTGGGTTTTCAAGTGGAATTAAAACTCAAATCAACTCAAATCCTCCCACAAACAAAGCCAACATGGCATGCAGATAATATGCAGATCATGAAAATTAGCATCTAAGGAATAGCACATTACAAATTTTTGCAATTTTTTTCATCAAAAGATGAGACTTTTGATGGCCCTTTTAAAAAACAACCATAGATGGCATTGAGCTTCACTCTTAGAAATTTCTCTTTTCTTATGTTAACTTTCTAGTGAGAGCTTAGTGAAATAACTGGAGAAAACATAAGAGAAAATATTAATTACGAAGGATTTAACACCATCTTTTATGACCTCTATTTACAACCAGCAGGAAACATGACTAACACATTATATAAAACAGATTAATACATGCAAAAGCACCAACTATTTGTATGCCTCACACTACAATCCATTGTTGCAGAAAAGGGGGAGAGAGTACAGAATGCAAGAGCACCAAATAGCGCACCATAGTTTCATTGAGTCTTACCTGAAAACTATTTTACGTAGAAAAAGTTCCCTTTTATGTCAGTATGTTTATCTTAAATAGAAACCTTCCCACATATTTCTCAAACTGCCCTTTCTTGGACATCATCATGAAAAGATCCCTTTGTAAATTAGCTTTCCAAGAGAGGTAAAAGTTATATTTTATTTTACTTTATCTTTCTTTAGAAATGCAAAAATTTCATTAGCATTTCTTATATTTTCTATAGATTCTGCTTCTGCAATTTTATGAAATATTCTTCGCCTCGCACCTCTATGACATTTTTTGATCCAAAATCTGGTTCCTCATTCTCGTTTTTTTTTCCCTAAATCTCTGATATCTAGTTCCTGTTCAGGAACCAAGTTTTCCACCACTTTGAAGCTCCAACGTATGTAAAACCTGTGTTTAATAATTTCTTCTGTTTTATGCATATCTTCAACATTTCCTTCCAAGTCCTTGAAGGAAGTTTCCAATACAGAAATCTCAATTCTGCCACAATTTCTTTCATTTCTGTTCCAGCAGAAGACACTTTCTTCCCCCTTCTCCATTTTATTTTGCCTGCAAGTGAAGCACCCTTTCTACCTAAGATCAGAGAGTTCCCTTTAAGCAATGCTTTGTTGATTTTTCTTTCTGGCAGGCTATAAAGAAGTGTTTGATGTATACACCTTTCCTGTTTCCTAACATCAGAAAAAAAAGGGCTGGGTGATGTTTGGAGCTCATCTTTTTGGTAATGTAACAAGAAAATATCCATGGCTAACTGGAAGAGTATCTTCAGTAGTATCCAGAAGTACAACACTACAATAACCGATGGCAAAAGATGAAGGCAGGAAGGAGAGAAAAAGGAACAAGCAGATTGACCAAGCAATTGCTTGCTAATAGAAAATCAGTGGCTCACTCCTCATCTCCTCCAAAGATCCCAATGATCTGAATAACTATTAGCTTCATGGGCCAACTGGGGATACGACCACAGCCCGAGAGCCATAGAGATGTGCACCGAGATCCCAGACTCACAAAAGGAGATACTGCAAATGGGGACTGCCAGCAAGATTTGTTCGCTGGGGAAATGTTAGACATGGAGAATGTCATCACGGAAACCAACGGAAAAAAGGTAACTGAGAGAAAGACGGGCCTCTATTTGTTTCAAAAGAAAGTCACTCATAGATGCATTACAGCAACAGAAATTATGAACATAAAATCACTGTGACTAGATAATTAAATAGCCTGTTTATTTTGCTTCTTGCCTTAATTTTCAATCTGATTGAAATTTCCCACCAAAGGCCTTCAGACCCATAGGGCTTTGATTTTGGCAATGCATTATGAATCTGGCAGGTAGCCAGCCTTTTATTTTATTCCTCAGTCCACTGGTCTAATTCTTTTAGAATTATTTTTGGATTACAGAAGCATAACATTCTCTATTTCTGTTTCAAACAAGAGATCATATTCCTGAAGATTTTTTTTTTTCTTTTTTTCAGTGATTAGGTTTGGGCAAACTTTTCATTGTAAACAAGATATATTTATTAGGTATTTTATTTTACGCTGCTGAGAAACTGGCAAGATCCCTAAATGTGGCCAAATAAAATGAATAAAAATATTAAAATATTATTTTAAAATTCAATGGCATTCAGACTGTTGACACACAGTGTTGACTTTTCAAGAATATTTATTATTCAGTGACAATGAATTCAGTACTATGTGCACTGCAAACTCAACTCCAAAATCTCAAAGACCAGTTTACCAGAGTGCTTAAGAACATAGCAGACGTGCTAAATTGCTTGACTAAATCTCAAAATGACGAAGTACATCCTCAATGCTTTGCCAACTCCAAGCCTACCTCAGTTACAACTTGTTTTTTTTCCTGTGTAACTCAGTAGAGGCAATTCTTGATCAAAGGTTTGAAATATTTATTTACTGTTACCTGTAATTGCAATTAGTAACTCATGATACACTTGTTTGGTCTGAAAGATGATTTTTAATGTTAGTTAGTCAGTATTTTTAATGCCCAGTCTGCCTATATCCTATGTTAGACTCACCAGAACCAAACAAAAAAATGCCTTTATACAAGTATTCGTGTTCTATTGATATCAACTTTCTCCTGTATATCCTCTGCTATATCTTCTAAACATTTTCTGTTACTGAAACAGCAATGGCACATTTTACACCCAAATAAATCTACAGTAGATTAAAATTTCTGAGTTGAAATTTCCAAACGTATCCGCCCCAAACCATTGCCCTCCATTAAACTGCACAACTTGGAGAGAGCATCACTTTTGAGTGGCTTTTATAAAAAGCTCACGCTTAAGTAAAAAAAATAAAATATATCCCAGCAAACACCTGTGCATTTTAATACTTAATATGTCAACTACAATCAGTAAATCTGATATCTTTGACAGGTTTTTAACCTGAACCACTGACTCTGACACTCCTCTGTCCTTCCTGCCCCAACTTCTGTCACAGACACTAACATTATTCAATGTTAAGACCTTATTCTAGACTTACTCATGGTTTTTCCCTCAGCGAACATAACCACTAAGAAATTCTACATCATTTATACATTAACGGATATACATATTAGGTGTGTTTTTCGTATATTGAAAAAGCATGATAAAGAGATGCCCTAGAAATATCCTGAATTAATTCTATCAATATTTGTCTGCTTCTTATTTGGCACAGATATACAATGCGTGAATATTCTCTAGAGTCTGCAAATTGTCCTTTGTGTGACATTTTGCATTCCCCTTTTTTTTCCAGACAAACCAGATCCANATGGTGCTCTTAAATGTTCTAACTTTATTTTTTTAGCCATACGATTAATTTTCTTAAAAACGGTACTGTTTCGAAAGCTTCCACTCCTGGGAACAATCCTCATTAAAGAGAAGTACAGCTGTGATGTACTTTCAAACTTTTTTTTTATTGTGTCCTATGCTAGTTAATGAAAATTCTGTTAATAATAACAAGTGATGCTTAGGATACAGTACAAAAGCGGCTTCTTTTCACTGCTGCAGACTGTCTATAACCACGTTACAGCCCTGACTCAGCAATCTATCCCTCTTCATCACAGGTACAAGATGCTGAACTGTAAGGTGTGCAGTGCAGCCCCAGGAATTTACGGGGTCTTCATGAAAGAGCCAAATGCTTTGTTGAATGGGAATGGACTGAAACATACAAATGTTTTACTGCAGCACAGCCCCTTATCACATTCTTTCGATCTAGATTACCTCGATCTACCTTAACTTAAGGCAGAAGTTATCCAAGTTTTGAGTTCTGCATCCACCCTTTTGAAAAATCTGGCAGAGACCTCTGGGATGTTGTTTAAGATCCAAGATCGTTGGTTACTTCTGTGGGAGTACCTGAATACATAGGTCCTGAGTTGTCTTCTCCTTTCCCCACCCTGCACATAACAAGCTATATGGCACATGACATATATTGCCCCTTTTATCTGACCCCTAAGCATCTCAGGTTAGAACTTCATGTCTCAAGCACATCTAGCAGAAAACATTTCCCAGCAGTCCAAAAACATGAAGCGCATCTTTCACCCAGCTGAAAAACAAGGGTGACTTTTGTGGCAAACTGACATTTTTTCCTGGGAACCTAAAGGGAGTTCTTCATTCGCCACTTACATAAGATTTGTCCGGAGGAACTTCCCACTGACCATTTCAGTTCAAGTTCTATATGTTAGTTACACATTGGCCGCGATTAAAAGCTTTTGGCTGTAGCTTCCCTGTACAAAATACATCCCATTTACCAAAGCATTTAGATTCTAGTTTTTTCCAGAAAGATAAAGCTCCTAACATGTCCCTTGGACCAAATATAAATAAGACTCTCCCTTGAAGCAGCACTGGCAGCCAAAAAAGTCATGAAAAGCAATTTGCCTGATCATCCGCTTGCTGCAGACCTTTACTAGGGCATCCCAGCTACATGTTCAAAGGGCAGGTGCAGATCTGTACATCTCAATGAGTTCTTCGGGAAATTATCAGTATCCTCGGTTTGAATAATTTTCCTCTCTCACTTTTACCAAGCAAAATGTCAGTCAACAGTCTGGTTGCTTGTTCCCATGCTACAAACTTCTGGCAGCACGTACTCAACTTAATGACAGGCTTGGTTCTGTTCCAGCAAATTATTTAAANAAAAAAGGTTCTGATGAAAAAATCAGTTGCGTTTAAATAGCTACAGAGGCCAGTCAGACAATTGGAGTGTTTTGGCTGTTTTTTCCTCTTACAGACCCTTATCAGGCCAACATACACACACACACAGGCAGTATTCAAAGCAGAGTTTAGCAATGTGTTTGTGCTGGAGTTTGACTGCCTGCCAAACACAGTACAGTAGGTGCACTATTGTTGTTCTGTTTCCATATCCAGGCTCATTTGAGAGACTTAGCTTAACACTAGACACGTGGGGTATATACCTTGATTATTTCTTTTACAGATGGCTACTTAGAGCTTTAACAAGGATGCATGTATACTTGAATACTTGTCATCAATTTACTGTAAAAGCAGCAAGGTGGCCGATAAACTGCCAATTATCCTTCCATGTGCTAAATTATTGCCACATATTTTTGGAGATCCTAACAACAGTGCTAGAGAAAGGACATCAAATGATGCTTAGAAATGCGATACACATTTTCATTTCACACTCCATCAGTTTTTACAACTGGAGCTCCATGAAATGTATGAGAATACTTGGCTAACAGCCACTTCTACTGAGGTGTAAAATAAGGATCAAATCTCTCTTTAAAAGAGTTTCATTTTCTTTACAAGACTAAATCAGATGTTGACTTTCTTCTGAAATGCATTGTAAATATTCCATACCTCTACCCACCAATTAATTTTGAATCTCTGAACCCAATTTTGACCTGTTTTAACAGACACGTAAGTAATACAGATTTTTTTTTTTAAAACAGCTTTGAAAGCAAAATAAACAGATTCATCCTTCCACTAAACTAGAACTGGAATACATTGAATTATATAATCACTGGTGTTAAATCTTTTCAATTTTAATAAGTTCTTTCCTCATCTTGCACCTTGGAACAAGAAACAAGTGTATTACCGCCCTTACAGTCAGCAAAGTAAACCTATGGGCATCAGCAAACACATCTTTTAAATTCAGATTTCAATCTGTCACTAAAGATTAAAGCTTCACGCGTACATAAAAGGGGAACTCTAAAATGATAACAGATACATAGCATAGAATCATTATGCTTGAACAGCTGCTGGTTTACCAGTGTAGTAAAGCAGAAAATGTCTTCTACTCACCTCTGTTAAACCAGAAACTTCTCCTTTTGCTAACGGTCTGGTGATGGATGCAGTGTACACTCTGGCATCTGACACTGGTCGCCCCTTCATAAAATGTTTCCCAGCTTCATAAATATTCACTTCTACCATCTTACCCATTAACAGAGGATCCTTTGGCACAAGAACCTTTAAAATAAAGACATAGTTACTAAATACCACAAAGGACATCAGTGTCTCCAGCTTCCACTTAGAAAACAGATTTTTGATAAACATCAGAGCAAATCCTAAAACTTCAACATTTGAGTCAACAGCATACACTATAGCCCCTGACACACCTGACCAGCAGCATCTCTAGCTTGCCTTCTTCAAGAGCTTTGCAGTGTTCGCTCAGGCCTCTAACTCCAACCAATTCCGTGAGTCGTGTGTTTTGATTGATGAGAGTTGGGTCTGAGTTACAACATTTGAATCTAGACCCAAGCAGCTCCCAAGGGCATTTGTACCACACAATTCTAACAGACTGCTGTCCTGTCTATCCGATGAGAGTTTTTCTTTTTAATTTTTTTTTATGTTTATTGAGTCTGTAAATGCTTCAGGACAGAAATCACGCCTTTATTTCTGTTTGCACAAGCTCTTATTTGGATTGTGCAGATCCTTTGCAGCNTTAGAGCTTTAACAAGGATGCATGTATACTTGAATACTTGTCATCAATTTACTGTAAAAGCAGCAAGGTGGCCGATAAACTGCCAATTATCCTTCCATGTGCTAAATTATTGCCACATATTTTTGGAGATCCTAACAACAGTGCTAGAGAAAGGACATCAAATGATGCTTAGAAATGCGATACACATTTTCATTTCACACTCCATCAGTTTTTACAACTGGAGCTCCATGAAATGTATGAGAATACTTGGCTAACAGCCACTTCTACTGAGGTGTAAAATAAGGATCAAATCTCTCTTTAAAAGAGTTTCGTTTTCTTTACAAGACTAAATCAGATGTTGACCTTCTTCCGAAATGCATTGTAAATATTCCATACCTCTACCCACCAATTAATTTTGAATCTCTGAACCCAATTTTGACCTGTTTTAACAGACACGTAAGTAATACAGATTTTTTTTTTTAAAACAGCTTTGAAAGCAAAATAAACAGATTCATCCTTCCACTAAACTAGAACTGGAATACATTGAATTATATAATCACTGGTGTTAAATCTTTTCAATTCTAATAAGTTCTTTCCTCATCTTGCACCTTGGAACAAGAAACAAGTGTATTACCGCCCTTACAGTCAGCAAAGTAAACCTATGGGCATCAGCAAACACATCTTTTAAATTCAGATTTCAATCTGTCACTAAAGATTAAAGCTTCACGCGTACATAAAAGGGGAACTCTAAAATGATAACAGATACATAGCATAGAATCATTATGCTTGAACAGCTGCTGGTTTACCAGTGTAGTAAAGCAGAAAATGTCTTCTACTCACCTCTGTTAAACCAGAAACTTCTCCTTTTGCTAACGGTCTGGTGATGGATGCAGTGTACACTCTGGCATCTGACACTGGTCGCCCCTTCATAAAATGTTTCCCAGCTTCATAAATATTCACTTCTACCATCTTACCCATTAACAGAGGATCCTTTGGCACAAGAACCTTTAAAATAAAGACATAGTTACTAAATACCACAAAGGACATCAGTGTCTCCAGCTTCCACTTAGAAAACAGATTTTTGATAAACATCAGAGCAAATCCTAAAACTTCAACATTTAAGTCAACAGCATACACTATAGCCCCTGACACACCTGACCAGCAGCATCTCTAGCTTGCCTTCTTCAAGAGCTTTGCAGTGTTAGCTCAGGCCTCTAACTCCAACCAATTCCGTGAGTCGTGTGTTTTGATTGATGAGAGTTGGGTCTGAGTTACAACATTTGAATCTAGACCCAAGCAGCTCCCAAGGGCATTTGTACCACACAATTCTAACAGACTGCTGTCCTGTCTATCTGATGAGAGTTTTTCTTTTTAATTTTTTTTTATGTTTATTGAGTCTGTAAATGCTTCAGGACAGAAATCACGCCTTTATTTCTGTTTGCACAAGCTCTTATTTGGATTGTGCAGATCCTTTGCAGCCGAGATGCACGACCGCCAATGAATGCCTGTAAAAATGGATGAGAGTGTTTCCTGGGTCAGCAGCTAATGCCACCCTTTCCCAAATTTGCACAACCGTATCAGGCAGTCCCACAAGAACTCCACAAAAAAGACACCACGTAACAGATGTTCCTCGGTCATGCATGTTACAAAAGAAAGAGCCCAATGTAGAGGAGCAACACTTTTCGCTGAAAGAACAAATGGCATAAAAAGGGCTCTAGAAATAGGGAAACAGTTAAAAAAGAAAAGTGGAGTCATTACCCAATGCAAAACAGAATCACAGGGACTTCATTACATTTCCTTGAAGCTCACCCACACACAAATGCAAGCTTTTCAAAGGCGATGAGCACGTACATGTATCTTGATTTTTGGATACTGAAACTGAAAAGCCTTAAAAATGGCAAGATTTTTAGACAACACATGCAGAGGATTTTCAGAGGAAAAACTCTGTGCCAACCACCACATTCGGAGAGCATTTTGTTGCCAAATAGTGCCTCTCCAGTTTCACCTATCACAAGTGTTGACTGTCCCACTTGGAGGAGATAATCACCAGCAAATTCCCTTTTTCCCTGAAGCCTCAAGGTGTTTCCAGATCCTAGGATTCTGCTGAGCTTCCTAAGCATCTTCCAAGAAAATCAGACACCTTTGCCTTTCAGAGGTGAGCAAGCTGAGACTAACTGGAACAGAGTGGCAAACATGAGTATTTTTAGGGAAAATCCCCAACCATATTTCTAAGAAACAAAGTCCTACCAGCAGAAACGCTCACCTTGACGGTTGTTCTGGCAAAATACCCTTTGGTCAGTGTAGACTACTCTGCTCAGTGAACTACTTTAAACTGTATCATCAAAGCCTCCACAAATGCAAGCTGAAGGTCTACCAGGAAGCCTGTCAGTGTAGGTCTATCAATGGGGCTTTGATAGCAAACTCTTTTAACAGAGATGAGCTTAGACAAGGGAGAATAGATTTGATAACCATTTGAGTCAACAGAATATTACACCAGGACTCTGAGCCTAATTTTCCAAAGTATAATATGATATTTAGTGACTCAAAAGTGGTTTTCAGTTTACTATCATTAAATTTATTGCTATTAAAGTTAGGCACTAGCACCAGTATTGTGCTTACCTGGGCAGACAGTAGGATATTACCCTTGTCAAGCATGACACACAAAAGATTTTTAGGGAAAAGATATACATTTTAATAATGGAACATATTTCTTCCATAAAAAAATCTAAAGTTACTCCCTATGTTACCATTTGTATTTCGTGTATCCTTTACCAGTCCCAATGAGGAGCTCTATTAGGTGCTGTACAAACACCCCATAAAACATCAACACTTTTTTTTTGCATGTACTGTTTTTCCTTTAATTAATGAAACTTTCATAAAACAAGCATTGAACACTGAAAAGCCCCAAACAATTTCCTTTTAATCTCTATATAGAAAACCATGTTCCTCAAGTCTGATCGATAAGTTACACAAGCAAGGAACAGCGACACACAACAGTTAGACAGAGGTTAAAGACGTAAAAAAAGGAAAAAAAAAACAAAAAAGAGATTTATTAAAAAAAAATCCAACACAAGAACTGAGGAAAAAACAATTAGTGAACCAGATATCTAATAGAAATTTCAAGAGCAGTAATGTTACTACAAAACAAAAATAAAGAAATAAATTCTGTAACATCACTTGGAACTGGAAAAAAAGCACCATTGGTGACTACAGAAGCACAGCCATCACCAATAGCCTCTCGAGGTTCAGAAAACTGAATAGCTAAAGGCAGCAAATGCAAACTGTAGACAGCTCAGTGCAAGAAAATGGAGAAGAAAGCAAAGCAAAGACAGAATTAAATAATGATGATTCAGAAAAGCCAATTTTATTGCTTTTCAGCAAGTCATCTGATTATGAGCAAAAATAATAATTCTGTGAAACAGATCATCTACTTCCTTCCCAGCTCAAAGATAGTGTTTCTGTGTGGAAAGAATTCATTTATAGAAAGTATACAGAAAGAAACACAAGATGCAAGATGCCCATGAGCCAGCACCGTGCCCTCGTGGCCAAGAAGGCCAATGGCATCCTGGGGTGTATCAGAAGGGGGGTGGTCAGTAGGTCNTGAGAAAAAACTTCTTTCCAGTGAGGGTGACAGAGCACTGGAACAGGCTGCCCAGAGAGGTGGTGGAGTCTCCTTCTCTGGAGACATTCAAAGCCCGCCTGGATGCGTTCCTGTGTGATCTGATCTAGGTGTTCCTGCTCCGGCAGGGGGATTGGACTGGATGATCTTTCGAGGTCCCTTCCAATCCCTAACATTCTGTGATTCTGTGATATCAGGCTGAAGTGTTAATATAAAGCAGTTTCTGACCCTTACTATTGTTTGCCTTTGGTTTTTTTTCCCCAAAGTGCATTGCCTGAAATAATTTTCTGAAAGGTGTACGGAAATTATCAAGATTCACCTATTCAGCAAACAATGCTTTGGAAACACATCAATTAAAATTACTGCAGTAATTAACAGCTTCTTAAACCATTCAAAGAAGGTTATATAGATACATAGCACGTATCCTCCTCATGCTGTATACTCAAATAACTGTAAATATAATTTCAGGTAAATTGTGTTTACAACACAGAAACAAAATATCTCATAAACAAGTCTTGATGGTCACAGCTTTCCTGGAAAATGTTTCTTATTTTGTCACTTGTTTTTTTTTTTTTTTGCACTGTGGCATACTGCGTTGCTGAGATGATCAGAAAGCAAAGATCAAACTAAAAAGATGTTATTTTGTTTATTTAACTGTACCTGCTCATAGAAAGGATTGTGAGCAACATAGTAATTGGAATCAAAGGATTCTTCTGTTACCAGAACTCTCTGCCTCTCACCAACCTGGAAAACAAAAGACAAGAGAGAGAACTCAGAAAAATTAAAAATAATGGATTACGCTCAGAAGGGAGCTGCAACTACAAACAAACACTCTTAGTAGAAATAACCAAATTCTCTGAGGAAATTCTGTGTCAGCAAGAAAGCAGGGCAGAGAAAGCCTTAGTTCAAACTGCGTGTAATCAACAGGGCTAAAAGGCACTGTAATGGCTCAACACAAAAATCCAGTTCAGAAATAGGAACTGATTTTTTGCTTACTAACACAACAACAAATAAAAATGTTAGATGTGCACAGAGTCTGTTACAGCTTCATCCAACTAAAGGAAACACCCCCCCTCAGCAAAAAATTCTGCAATCCATTGCAGAAAGGGTACCACCCTCAGTGTGTCCCCCCAACAGCTCCGTGACAAATAAAACAATACGCAGCACCTCAGAGAAGCAGGGAATCGCAGCATGCTGCATGGCTTCTAGATGCCATCAAGTCCATCTATTTGCTTTCTTTTTTTTAATTATTTTTTATTTTTTTTTTAAAGCCATACTTACTATTTACAAAGATAGGGCACCTTTTTATCCTTCCTTGGGGATATCACCCCTTCGGGTGATTTCCCTAAGCTGAACTCATGAAATCACACCCATTTCCACGACAGTGGAGCCAACACTGCATATTATAAATACTCAGTGAAGAAGAGTCTTTAACAACTCACAGCGATATTAAAAGTCAAATAAAAAATGGACTAAAAAGCCCAGTGTTTCAATTATATCTCCCAACTTCCAAAAGCACAGTTTAAAGGAAACACCAGTTTTACAGTTAGTGAAATGGCAGACCCCAACATGAATCAGTTGCATTTAGTCATCAAGTAGATATGAATCGAAATCTGACTTTCTCCAGAGTCCTGTCCCCCATCCACCTTTCGATTTTGTCCATTAGTGAGTTGTATAACGAAGTTTACAGCCTAATTTTTACAAACCTTGGAAGACATTTAGCTCACATTTTCAGTCTGAGCATATCTCTCTTTTTTTTTTTTTTTTCTTTTTTTTTTTTTTTTTTTTTTTTTTTTTTTTTTTTTTTTTTTTTTTTTTTTTTTTTTTTTTTTTTTTTTTTTTAAATCTAAATGTGCCCTGGATTATTTCCAAACTATTTGACAAATGCATTCTGCAAATTACAACTGTCTAGGAAGTTAAATTTACTCACTGCTTTTATTGCTGTCACTACTTTGAGAATCAAAAATGGTTTTACATTTTACTCCAAACTTTTAATATCTGTGAGCAAAGCTGCATTCAACACCCTCCTCCCTACCTGAAAGACTTCACAGAATCACAGAATGTTAGGGACTGGAAGGGACCTCGAAAGATCATCTAGTCCAATCCCCCTGCCGGAGCAGGAACACCTAGATCAGATCCCACAGGAACGCATCCAGGTGGGCTTTGAATGTCTCCAGAGAAGGAGACTCCACCACCTCTCTGGGCAGCCTGTTCCAGTGCTCTGTCACCCTCACTGGAAAGAAGTTTTTTCTC
>VZTO01000028.1:80357-110117 GCA_013400615.1 Syrrhaptes paradoxus
ACTCTTTCCACAGCATCGTTCAAGGATTCAGAATGGACACAGGCAGCAGATGCCCACAGGACAAACTCATTCAACCATTTTCCAGGCTGGCTTGAGGCTGGGCAAGCAGGAAGGAAGGATTCGGTATAAATGGTAGCCAGCCAGCTCTAACAGTACACTATCAGCATAACAAAAGCAGCAGGCAATACAGCCTATTAAAAGCAAGTGAACACCTCCTCTCTGGTCCTTTTACGAATTTGTTGGCACAGCTATGGGGGAGGGAAAAGGCAGGGAGAGAAGGAGGCGAGAGATGGAAGAAGACTGTTTCTGTTTTCTTGGCCCATTGCTCATGATTCAGGGCAAATAGATCCTTTCTATTACTGTGCACCTTCATCTGACTGCTTCAGTTGGATTTTGTCTCCTGCTGTAGCNTTGGAAACAGCACTGGGTGTAGGAAAGTACTTAGCACTTCGAGAACTCCAGAATCCCAAGTGAAAAGCAGCCAACATCCATCAAGGCGTCTCATTTCACCGTCAACCTACACAGCTGCCTTTGTCAAACCCTTATTCAACTGCCCATCTTTAAACAAAGCTGCAAGAATTTTATTTTAAAAGCTTTACATAAAATGTATGATTTATAAAATAATATCTAAGCATATGGCTTTGTTCTTCTTTCTGTTTTAGGCACACACGCTCCAGACAAACTCTTTCCACAGCATCGTTCAAGGATTCAGAATGGACACAGGCAGCAGATGCCCACAGGACAAACTCATTCAACCATTTTCCAGGCTGGCTTGAGGCTGGGCAAGCAGGAAGGAAGGATTCGGTATAAATTAAAGCCAGCCAGCTCTAACAGTACACTATCAGCATAACAAAAGCAGCAGGCAATACAGCCTATTAAAAGCAAGTGAACACCTCCTCTCTGGTCCTTTTACGAATTTGTTGGCACAGCTATGGGGGAGGGAAAAGGCAGGGAGAGAAGGAGGCGAGAGATGGAAGAAGACTGTTTCTGTTTTCTTGGCCCACTGCTCATGATTCAGGGTAAATAGATCCTTTCTATTACTGTGCACCTTCATCTGACTGCTTCAGTTGGATTTTGTCTCCTGCTGTAGCTTCCTCGAGCCCATATAAACCCTGCCATGCAGCTCAGTTGAAAATTATATTCAGAGATGTGAGCGGTGACCTAAAAATGACAACTGGTCCTCAAAATATCTGATTCCTTTTAAAGGTTGCATTTTGCTTGTCTCCCCTTTTCATCGTCTAGAAAAGGGGCAATCAAAAGCAGCATGCTGACAACTCTGGCATATTACCTTTTTAAATTCTATTAACTGTGTACAATATTATAAAAGGAAAATGAGTTATATATCAGTTATATATATTGCCTCTTAAAGCAGTCTCTCTTGTTTGGATCTTTCTGCTGTAAACCAGCCAAAGGATGAGGTGTCAGAAGGGGGTTTTATTCTGGATCCGGCACAACGTTGCTAAGGCACTCTGGCTGTTTACTTCTGCTCTCCAAAACTCTCCTTCCACACGTGCAAAATCCAATTCTGATTGTCACACAGCTCACAGAGTAGTGACCACAAAGCTGGGAAGTTGCTATAGCGATATAAAATACTCTGTGCAGAACTGGTATTGGAGACTGGCGTGTGGCATGAGCACTCAAGCAACTCCCCTTGTTTTTCAGATGATCTAGTAAAGCCCATAAAACTGTGGCAAATAGCTACAGAAAAAGTCTAAATGGGAAAATGGGCTCAAGATAGGAAGAACAAACATCTGAGCAAGTAAAGTATGTTTAAGGTCTTCCATTCACACCCATAGTAGTTCACCAACAAAACAAAAAACGAGACCAACAGCCTGCCCTTAGGGAAACTTGACTTTTAAAATCTAAGTATAGGAAACTATACTGGTAACGCTGATCTTCTAGGATGGAAGATGGACCTTAGAGGAATCTTTTAAAAATAGTTGCAACTTCCAGCTGATTCAGCAATCGCATGGATTCTGATGGCATGAGTAAACAAATATTTGGTGGTTTTAAATTTTATTTTGCTTTCTTTTAACAAGCTATGTGGTGAAGTGATGAAGCTTACAAATATGATGGTCTTTGTTAGGAAAGGCCATCCTTTCAGCTTCTCCCATGACATTACTTAAAATCATTTAAGATTGGCTGTTTTTGTTGGAAGCGATTCCTTAGGATACGCCGCATATTTCCCAGTGATTTAAGCACAATCTGAAGTGGCAGTTGCTAAGGCAACAATATGCAATTCTCGTTTCAGTGATCTCTTTTAACAGCTGCATAAGCCCAGACAAGCATCACTTATATGAGAATTTATAAATCATCTTCATAAATACCCTATTGAATAACTTTTCCAGGAATTATTGTAGGAATTTGCAATACCAATCTATTTTCTCAGACTAAAGTCTTGTCTATACGATGGAAAGGAAACCGCTGAGCAGTGGCTCTGTCAGAAGGGTGCTGGTGTAGCACGGACCGGTGTAATACCATGTTCAGCACAGATCCAGCATCACCAGCTGCTGGAGAGAACTGCCAGTAATAACAAAGAGCCCTAACATAAGCGTAACTTCAGTAAATTGCACGTTGCTTCCTCATAGACTGGAAAAAGCAGAAAAAAAGTTGGGAATGGGTGAAAATACTGAATGCAAGAACACAAACGACATTGATATAAATCAACACTCAATATCGTCTTCCCTCACATCATACTGGAATCCCCATGGTAAGACTGGGTGCTCTTAGGATGCATCTATAGCCTGATATTTTTTAATCAAATACACCAAAAAGACTGCTCCAAAAAGTTAGGCTTCTCTCCAAAATACAATATAATTTTTCTGTTCATCCTACAACAGAAGCCAATGTTCTCTCTTCGTCTCATCTGAGAACAAAGGAAGAGCAGATGGGATAAAACAGAAAAAACAAAACTCCAAAATGACCCTGTAGGCAAACCCAAACCTGACTCTTCCCCAAAACCCATTAAAAGATGTACTAATTCATTTAACAAGGCACAAAATATATAACATAACATTGTTTCAAGTTAAATAACTTAGAATACAAAATAGTAGCACTAACTGAAAGAGTTAAAAAAGGGTATAAATATGGATCAGCTTTCTTTTCAGAAGAATAATAAAACTTTTGCATACGTGAATCACAGGCTACTCAAAAAAGCCCCTGAACATCGTCAGAAGCTGATAATGAGGACAGGATAATGTGGGGTTTTTAAATTTTGTTTTGAAGGTAGCCAATATATGATCAAAAATTACACACTTCAGGGGTTTTCTTCAGCAAGGTAAAACCCTAGAACTGCTGACACTTCTGTAGGCATAGTGCTGAATGACAAATAACATCAAGGGCTTACAGAGGGACCTAAGTGAATGATTCATTAAAGAGCGATAAATGTAGTGTGACTTCATGTTTAGAATTTAATAATTTTAGAATTTAATAGTCACTACTGTCAAACTAGTTGGGATGCATTTTACTATTCACTATTTTTAAACAGTATACCAATTATTTGCATGCAAAAAAACGTAACCAAAAGAAGCACCTCTTCGTTAGCATGCTAGAATAGTAATTCAGACCAGTTCTTTAATATCCATTAAATGAAGTTAACAGAGATCAGTTCAGGAAAATTGTAGGACAGATCACTTCTGTTCTAGGAAACAAAAATTACTAAGTTTTTCTGTCTAACGTCTTCTTTATAATCTACTCAATTCTCAAGGCTCTGCATAAAGCGACCCCAGAAATCTCAACTGTGTGCTGTTGTATATGCATCAGCACATCGCCTTTTACATGACATCAGAAATAAATATGTCAAATTAAAGGCCTCAGTACTTTTTCTCTTCAACACCCATACCACTGTGTGCAACCTTCTCTTTAAAGAAAGTCTTTACTTAGCCCACATAACAAGAAATATTTAAAAACTGGGAGACACCAGCAGTTTCTACAATCTTTCAACCTCAGCAGCAACATCCTGCGCTGTAGTTGAATTTTAACAAGACAAAAAGTGAAACAGGCTGTATCATTTAATTGCAAGGGAAATCAATTGTTGAGATGGATCAACAAGAAACACGCTATAATCTCTAATACAGGTGTTAAGATTATATTATAAACCTTTGTAAAAAAACTAGTTTTTAATAAAAAATGACAGCTGATGTCAGTATTCTGGCTGCAGTTCTGCGCATATCACACCACCAGACTTATGTTCTCACCTAGCAGGTTTCAAATTCCAAACCAAGTGTATTGGTTACGTTATCAATAAAACCAATGCGACGGTTTGGATACATACACTAGACAAGGGAGTAGCCAGACAGGCCTGAAACTTCTTACGGGACAAAGTCTTTGCTAACAGAAGAGCAACAGGAAAAATAAACATTCTTCAGCAATTGCATGGCAGATCTTTTTAACCTGCTGTGTGGTATGCGTACGGCAAGAGGATCAATTAGATGCTAGATTTAAGTGTCTCCAGTGTCCATGAAAATGCGGATTCAGAAAGAGTTTTACACATTGCTCAACAGCCGTGAAAAGTCAAGAAATGGGTTGACTTTGAAAAAATGGCCGTGAAAAGTCAAGACAGGCTCTGCCTGTCTTTACAGTCTTTGCCGACCATCCTCAACGACCGATAGCTGTGAAACAGGGCCTCAAGAATAAAGGATCTTCTTATGCCCCTGTGACAAATGCCTGCACATACAAATAGAACATGCCACATAAAAACAATTCCCCAAAGAAAAAAAATATTATTTCAAATTTCAATTTATGGTCGTTCCCTTTTGTAAGTAATCTGCAAATAATCACAGTCAAAATGCAACATAAAAATCAGAGGCAAAGGAAACAAATTACCATTTATTTAAAGAAATGTATTAATGAACAGGGCAGAAATCACTGTTGTATTCCCATAACTGCTGTCAATCCTGTATTATTATGTTCTGAAAGCCAGACATATGAATGTACCAAAAATTATACGGAAACACTTGTGTGAAAAGTTTATACATTTGTTTTTGCCATTGCCCTCACTCAATCTTGGATCGTTTCAGAGGGTCAGTAGTATGCAACATTTTTTTTTTCCTGCCCTGCACTTTTTCCTCTTCCGCATTTCCTCCATTCAGAATGCTATTTTCCCCACACCTGACTGGAATGAAAAAGCTGAGTAACACTGAATACTCCCACTCCTGAGAAAAACTCTTCAGCACGTTGAGACTAAAAATTCAAGAACAGCAAGATTTCTCCAAGCATCTCCCTGATGAGGAAAGGCTGAGGGAGCTGGGTCTCTTCAGCTTGGAAAAGAGGAGACTGAGAGGTGACCTAATTAATGTTTATAAATATGTGAAGGGTGAGTGTCAGGAGGATGGAGCCAGGCTCTTCTCTGTGACATCCAGTGATAGGACAAGGGGCAANGCCTACATCTTATGGAATTGCCTAACATGTAACTTTATCTTGCTTTTCTACCACACCTGGCTCAAGATAACTGTGGTTTTGTTGTTGTTGTTGTTTTCCCTTAAAATTGCTCTGCTCCTTAAGGGACTCCACAAATATGCCTCATATGAACAAGAGGAAGCACAAACCATTGCTTTAGTTTCACCCACACTGAGATGCTCCAAGCATGGAGGAGAAAGAGGGATGTCCCCATGAAAAAAATGAAGCTGTTTTCCACTTTCAAAATCTATCCCCCTTTCCCGTTTCCCACCTCTCTACTGTACACCAGTAAAGGCAACAACACAATAAGCATCTGGTTTTCAAAGGCAAAATGCCAGTAATTAATCCTAAATTAACCCCAGATTGCCTTTTAAACAATTGAGATGGGGCACAGAATGAGCCAGTCCTAGGTTGTCTTAGTCACTCTAAGGGCTAACGATGAGTTCTCCAAAGAGAATTCTGGTTCGGAATCAGCATCTCATCATTTGTGTTTTATCTCTATGTCAGAAGCAGCAAGAAGAACATGAACTAGTTTATGTACGGTGATCACAGAAAACAGGTATGGAGAACAGGAGAAGAGAATGACATTTAGGTTTTACACTGTTCCATGCAATTATGAAGACAAAGTTGCTCGGCATAATAGCTACAGTTGGGTTCATCAGCTGTATGAGTGAACCAGTCTGGGCTGACGCACGCTTCACATTGTACAAGCAAAAGACATTGCCAAGAAAGCCAGTATGGGGTCTATATATAAAAAATATCATTTTATTATAGCATACTAGAGAAATGGGAATGAAGCCTACTACCTGAAAATAAGAAGCCTCCTGGCTAAACAATTTTAGGACTGTTCTTTCTCCTAAAGGATGTGGTAGAAATGGCATCACAATTTGCCATGTTAAAAATGTCATATCTTCACACAAACTGATTATTTTGATCAGCTCTAGCTAGCATAAAATTTCAGCCAGTATCTCCTGCATCCCACTGACTCTCCACATATTTCCACTGCACTCCTTCTGTCCCTCCTAGCTATTACGGTAGAAAAAAGACAAACATCCTCAGGGTCACTCAGGTTTCTCAAGCTCTAGAAACTTGACAGGGATTATAGTAAAGACAGGGATCAGCGATGGAAAACTGCACTAATTTAATTGAGAGTTACTGTAAATTTTGTTTAAATATTTGTAACTGCAGAACTCTGAAACAAAAGGAACTGGACAATGCAATCGCTTCTTACTGCCTTTTTTTTAAAAAAAAACTCTATTCTTCATTAAAGATTACAAAAAAATGAAAGACATAATTTCTTCTTATTTACGCTTTGACAAAGTTGATAGTGTCAACATTAAATATCCATTTTTTAGAACACAGCTCAATTATAAACATCATACGCTAGTGACTTGATTAGTGGGTGGAACCAGAAGGGAGTGATAACAGAACTCGGCAACAGAAAGGTTTCACACCAGTTTGGTGGAATTAAAGAGCAAACTTCATCACCACCATGAGTTAGGTCAGCAAATCCTGTAACATTGCCAGCTTCAGATGCAACTACAACACATTTCCATGCTGTTAAGGATATGGTAAATTTACTGCTTCGGATACCAAAGATCAGATCTCCAATTTCAACATCGTCAGAAAGAATGTGATTGACCGTGAGCCTGTTTCTACCACCCTGGGGCATGCTCAGGGACATTCCCCATCTGATGGGAGAGGAAACTGGAGATTGTTTTCAGTAAGCCAAACTGGAAGCTTACAGGGAGCGGCTGTCATAGCAGATGACAGGACTTCCGTGGTGAGAAGAAACCACGCCCTGCTTTAGAAGCCATTGTAACAACGCCTTGAACTCAGCAGACAGAATCACAGAATGTTAGAGATTGGAAGGGACCTCGAAAGATCATCCAGTCCAATCCCCCTGCCGGAGCAGGAACACCTAGATCAGATCACACAGGAACGCATCCAGGCGGGCTTTGAATGTCTCCAGAGAAGGAGACTCCACCACCTCTCTGGGCAGCCTGTTCCAGTGCTCTGTCACCCTCACTGGAAAGAAGTTTTTNCAGAGTAGAGGGGGAGGAGAACCTCTCTTGACCTACTGACCACCCCCCTTCTGATACACCCCAGGATGCCATTGGCCTTCTTGGCCACGAGGGCACAGTGCTGGCTCATGGTCATCCTGCTGACCACCACCCAGGTCCCTCTCCCCTACTATCCTCTACCAAGTTGCCTACTACCACATGGTAGAGTATAGCTCCTTCCAACCTGGACTCATTTTATACAATTCTGGCAGGGTCACCTTTTCCCCCAGCTCTCCTGTTTGTTGCATTGTTCTTTAAACAACATAGGCACAGTACATGAATATTTACTACTTGTGTGTTCTATCATTAATAAGCACGCCTACCACAAGTGTTAGAAAAGGCAGTATCAATATGAAAATAAATCATGGCTTGGAAAGCCTACATTTGTAGCACAGCCTCAGAGTTCTAGCTGAATAAAAATAATAAACCAGATACCTCCCAATTCTTGAGATGCTTGTTTGAAAACCTATTTTTAAATGAAAAGAGTCTCCCTGCATAAAGACATTACGGTATAACAATTTTTGTCAGAACAAACAGCAGCTCCACCAACCTTCAAACCAACACTTTAACTGTGATTATCAGCAGCTTCATCATTAATTCAACATGAAAGTTGGGCATATCCTTCTATTGCTTGTTGTTTTTCTTTTTCAAGATCATAGATTAAAGCAGCTTACAGACATGTTTGCCAAAAATACCCGTCATTTTATATAGTGAATTTTGCTAAATTCCATTACATTTGAATGCCAGTAGAGAGTAGAGCTTTTGCTATATTTTTAGAGGAATATTGTTAAACTTAATCTCTGAAGAGTGCTTCTGATAAAAGAAATATCTGCCCTTTCATTTGTTATCTATAATCTTCATGTAGTATGAGCCAAACGACCACATTTGTATTTGAAGCACTTCAAAAATACATTTTTTAACTTTTGTCATAAAAATTCTGACCATTTAATAAATTTATCAAATATTTTTCCAAATTCCTTTAAGCTACAATGCAGTGAGATAAAACAGAGTATGGGCCACAAGCGACCTGAAGGTCCTTCTAAAAGCACGGAAAAGGCTCCCAAACCAAGACCCCAGTCTAGGCTTGGCCCAGGTCTGTTTCTTTTTATCAAGGCAAGAGACATAAAGGCTCATGACTTCTAGTACCTAGCAATCTTCACACAACAGAGCCTGACACTGACTGCTTAAGTCCATTACACTCCCAGCACTAACAAATGGGAGTGATTAAAGGAAAACAAGGACTTAACAGAGAGGCAAAGAAGGTGAGGGGGCCTGGTAAGTCATGTAGGAATTTCTCTGTCGTACAAAGAGCCCATTGCTAAGAAGGGGCCTTTCAGACTTGCAGGCTTACCTTTTTTAGATGGTTGGTACTGGTAATAATTGCTCACAGCTGATGTTCCCTGTGCTCCAGGGTTGAAGAAGAGCTAATGCCTCACTTTCTAGGAAATTATTCATGACCCAGCTTCAGGGAAGAAGAGGTTAGCCTCTCAGAGAGGTTGAGATGAGTTATGTGATCCAAACTCAAGAGAGCATGAAATAAATGCAGAACCTGAGAGAGAGGATACACCATTTCATCTACACAAAGAGAAAGGCGATTGAACAAGGAAAGGCAGCGGCGACACAAAATCTGTTCATGAAAGAGGCGGATCAAGTAGAACAGAGTATCTGAAAGGGCTTTTTGCAAAATACAGATCAACTGGCATTATCTGCTCATACTTCAGGCTTCTCATGCATCAAGTATAAATTATTGCGGGGAAGGGAACATGCTTTCAGAATCTGTTTATTGAAGAGAGGCAGGCAGAGAGTTAGCTGCACAGCTCTCAGACAGAATCAGCTTTAGGCCTTGTCACATCAATGATTTATAGGGTGACACTAGGGAAATCAATTAAGTTCTCTATGTGCCCCAGTTTTCCCATCTGTAAAATAGGGGCAATCTGTTATTCAAGCAGAGTGCTTTTCCATTTTATAGCCTTCCTTCTTGTGTTTGGGCGTCCACTATTTTGCTAGTTTCTACACTAGCCAAAATATCAGTCAGTCTTATACGGATTTATTTTTTTATTTTAGAATTCAAAAAATACCTATTCTTGATTCATTTTAACTGTTTTGGTCTCATATCACTTCGTAAATACTACTATATTTTCAGCAACAATACTGAAAACATGGCACGCAATGTGAAGGGAAGATATATTTTTTCCTAAAACACAGATCCTTGAAGAAGCTATTAAAGAAATCTCATGGTAGGCATATATAGAAAATCCAAAGATAATGCAGACAGGGAACTGTGGATAACTGCTATTTATTTTCACTTTAAATTGTTTAACAGTTTTTTGCTGCATTTTAATAGTTCAACATTTAATGGTTCTTTGAAAAAAATGCATAGAAAAAAAATAACTGCCAAAATACAGTCTAATCCTCTACAGCATTGCAGAAAAAAAACACATGGTTGTCCTTGGGCTACCTGTTTCATAGATTTTTTCTTTGTTCGTTCTCCAGTGTCCATGGAGTAAGTCATCAGGAACATCTAAACAAACACCTTGCTGAGGTTTTAGCATAGAAAGGGAAAATCAGTGTGGGGCACCCGTACTCTTCCTATTCCTACAGATAGACTTAAAATCCATAGGTCATTTGGATATATGCAGACCACAGTTGCCTTCACCTTTATACTATAACACACTGCTTAAAAAATAGGGTAAAA
This sequence comes from Syrrhaptes paradoxus, assembly GCA_013400615.1. NCBI lineage: Eukaryota > Metazoa > Chordata > Aves > Pterocliformes > Pteroclidae > Syrrhaptes > Syrrhaptes paradoxus. Next base: position 90,513 of record VZTO01000028.1, read on the forward strand.
GAGGAAAAAAAAGCAAAGTAGTTCAGAAGCACAAAGATCTCATTATTTACGAACGTCTGTCAGGAGGGCTTATATTCATACAATGCTTTTGCCTGTGCCATGAAACTTACCCTTTTGCCTGTAGAGGCAATAATACATTCAACTCATAAAATGGGAAAAAACCAGCTAATAAGGATTTTTTCTGTCCCTGCCACATGAGCCCTCTCTTCCACTGCGAGGCCATCAGAGTGTGACTCCAGCCCTTTCATGGTTTTGAAATTCTCCAGCAGGCAGCAAAATTTCAACAACCAGGTTCTTCAATTATGGGAGGACTGGGAGATTAATTTAATGTGTTTAGATTCTTGTCATTGCAGATGTAATCTTCTTACTCAGGACACACCAGCTGCCTTAGGCATCAGAAAGAAAATGATTATTCTGCTATGCATGGAACGGCGCACAGGGCACTGGTTGAAAATCAAGAGAAATGATGGTAAAGGAAACATTAGTTTGTGGTTATGTTGAATCCTCAGCAAATGGCAGATGACTCTGAACTGGCAAATCCTTTTATCGTTGCAGTTTTTACAGTAATCTCAAATCTCCTTTATCTGCTTGGTTTTTGGCTTGTTTAACACAGGGACTGATGATCAGTGAAGCAAAAGATTTAGTCTGAAGGTGTCAGCTAATATCTACAACAGAGCTGCCATTGCTCTTCAAACTGGCTTTACAGATAAGAGTTGGCTGCTCACCCGGTGGCCACAACAATATTATTCAAGAAAATATCTTTAAGTGTTCATATTGGCAGCTGGGCTACAATATACCACGCATGTGTGCAGAAATGTTATCTAAAGTCAGTGAGAGGTTAACAGTAAATATGTATGCTTTGTATACAAGATACCATTGCAGGAGAACGCTGTGGCTGGGTGGTCTGATTTCAGCTAACCAAGACCAGTCATGTATCATGGAGCCACTTTTTTTTTTTTTTTTTGGGGGGGGGATCCTTAACACAGACAATCCTTCTAGCTTTGTCAAATATAAGGTACTTTCTGGTTTTAATCCCATGGCATTTTAGAAGAGAAACAACAGGTCTCTGATCTCTGTAGACTTCCATTTAGTCGATGAGTCCCCTTGACTTCCACAGGTTGCTCTTTTCACATACTGTCTCTTGTCCTTGGGCAAGAAAAGCTGCTGCAGCTCATACTTCCAGTGCAGTTTTATAATAAGAGTAGCAGCATAAATTATAAACAAATAATAGACAAAAGCCAATTGGGAGAGTAATCTGGACACCACAAGTAGGTAGTTGAGCGGGTGACACTACCTGGTGCTCACCGTATTGCATTTCTAACTGCTCCAACCGAGTGCTCTCCGCTCCTAGATTCACACTAAAAGTCACTATTTATATCAGAGGTCACTGTTAAATTAAATTCTTAAAGTACGGTATTCCTGTCCTTGTGTGTGTTACTGAAATAACAGACAACACCGTAAAACTGAGTCCACATTAGCCAGTTAAGTTGCAATAACATTGTTGTCATTTAGGATAAGATGGGATAAGATATCTCAAGTAACAACAGCCAATGTTTTCACAAAACCGGTCTGAATCAAGATCAAAGCAGCACCTACTTGTTTCCACTACTCTTGTTTGAAACTGATTTCTATTTCTTGTGCATTTGCTTGAGGCAGTTAAAAATAAATTATCAGTTTAAATAAACAATTTGAATAAGAAAAATATAAAGGCTCAATATTCAGAACTTCTATATATTCTGAAGAGAATTTCAGTAAACACATGGTAAAAAAAACCCCATTTAAATTAATTTTAATTTTATGATAGACTGATGAAAAAAATGAGCAACCTTCCTGAGAATTATTTTCTTCAAAGATTCTATTTGTTGTAAAGAAGGTGTATGATACACAAGGGAAAATGGATGGTGCATAAAAATCCTCACTAGGAAATACTAAGATTGGAGACAGAGGGACTGTTGTGTCTTTCAAAATTGTACATTGCATACACCTACATAACGAACCTTCATGATCATGAGTTTACTCAAAAGGAAACTATTTAAAATCAGAAGGACATCCTATACAATTATTTGATTGGAAGAATGTAGGATTTCTCGGTACAAGTGTCCCAGAGCTGCACATAAGCTGTACATATGGATGCAACGGCAATAAATCACAGGCAGAAATGTGACGCTTGAAAGTAGACAGATTGCTTCTTCACAAATTGTAAAACCACAGATTTCCCTGCTTTCCTAGAATTCCACTGACAACTTAAAGCTTTTAGAATAATGGGTTTCACACCTTGAACACATGCCACAGAAGGCTGAGGGAGGCACTGCACGCCATTTATTATATAGGCTAGAACCCTAAACATTTGGTTGCATCGTATGAAAGAAACACATGTTCAACAGCACCATCTGACATTTTCACACATATTTCAAAAGATCTCTTCAACTTCCTCATGATTTCAGTCTACATTTAGTTCATTACTAAATCCCGCAGTTGCAGAACTAAAATTAATCAGAATCCCATTTACTTTCTGAAGAGCACTCAAAAGTCTATGATTTTAAATTAATTTATGCAAAGAGAAAAGCTCTTGTCTTTGTAAGTATAATTCCAAGCCATATAAATCAAAAGTAAAGCTTTAAACCCATAATGACCCCTTTTCCATCCAGTCTTAAATGGCATACTTAAACAGCAACTTCCATTCCATCTAAGCACATGCAGCAGTGATGGGCGTCTGCATGCTGACTAAACCCTGAAGCGTTTAATTGACCTGTGGGAGCTGATGATTGTAAGAACAGTCACGTGGCATAGTAGCTATCTATTTTTTGCTAGAAGAGATCTTCCAAAGTAATTAATAATTTTGGCAATTTCAAAAGATCATGCATAACTATTCACTGTGAAGAGACTTAAGCTGTAGTCAGCAAGCCTGCTACAGATTTTTAAAGATAGAATCTGTAGGTGTACTCATTTGGGATGTAAATTCCACTCTTCAGAGATATAGAACAAAAATGAGTCATTGGCCACGGGCTCACTTTAGAACTCATGAGTTGTCCCTGGATTTTCCTGGAGAGACTGATGAGGCATCCCTCACTGACTTTGCTACAATCTGGTAGAAAAAAAGCACTATTTATATCCTAGTAGCAGTGTTAAGAAACTTGCTGGGTAAATTGGGTACATAAAATAAAATTTATACAAAGCAAAGAGAATACATGCTGTTTCAGATACCCTTCATCCAAGAATGGACCAGCAAGAGAAAAGGCAGTCTTCTTGAAGCATGTGTTCAACAGTAATGAGACCACTAAGCATACAGAGAGATTATGGTCTCTATAGATAATGCAATACAAACGTACTTGCCTTGGCCAACCTCCATTGCAGACTCAAAGTGGATATAGAATTACTGGAAAAAAAATTGGAGAAAATTTTTCTACTAAAAAGTCATGATGTGTGACAAGAACAAAGCTGGGAGACACTTGTTTGGAAGTTCTCTTCTGTTTACAGGACAGTAAAATAACTTAATTTTAAGTATAGTGTTTAAGTATTAATAGACATGGCCCCTGGAATGCAGGGATCAAGAGCACTCACATGTTTTGTTAGCATCTCACCGTGCAGCTGATATATCAGATGATGATAGACATTTAAAAACAATTAAGAAAAATTTAAAAAAGACTGGACTGCTAGGAATAATGGGGTCTTTATGTAGCTAACTGTTCTGCAAGAAGTATTTGAAAAATTACAACACGTGAAAAATTCACAGTTAAATATCCAGTCATAATCACAGAGTGCTTAGCATATTAGAAAATGAATAGTGCTTGGTTTTCTACCTAATAATCCACCTAAAAAATTATCAGAGCCTAAAATATCTTGGACCAGAGGAGAAAACTTGGTAGTAATTTTCAAAACAAAAGCAAGCTGCTCCTACCAAATAGCTTCCTCTAAAGCAAACTTTTCTCTTAAAATAGCCGAAAAAAGATCCAGAGGTCAGTGAAAACCCAGTTCAGCAGTCCTCAGGGGATTGTTGATCCCTCGTCACTAATGCGGACCTTCAGATGGAAGTTGATCATCACAGTGGCTGCCACACAGATAACAGTAACCACACGGACTCGGTGGAATTCAGATCATCAGAACTCACGCCTTACAAAAATGAGCATGCTCAAGTAAAAAAAGAGAAAGCTTAACAGCCTATTGTTGTCTTAGTGGGAAAGGGATGTGGGAGGGAGGGGTACAGTGGGTCAGTTTGTTTGGTGTTGTTTTGGTTTTGCCTTTTTTTTTTTTTAAACATCTATCAAAAATTTTGGGGTAAGAAAAAAGTTCTAAGTAAAATAAATACCTGTTGGTAAAGCACTTTATATAATACTGTATAAATTATCCTTGAAGAAGATTTTGTATGTATCTTTTTTGGGACAAGAATATTGGCATGTCTGGGTAGTAGAAGGAGAAGTGTTTATAAGAGACAAGCTGCAACATCTCTGTTTTTTCGGAAGCATCAGATGGAAAACTTCAGCTATCAGTTACGCATCCATCTTTATTTAATATATTCATACATGATCTGGAAAAGGAAGAAAGCAATCTAGTATTGAAATTCATGGAAGAAGTTAAAATGGAGGGGATATGCAAACACTAGCGAGAGAAAACAAATTGAACAACGCACAGAAAACCAAGATCCCCATTCTGAAAACGTCAACTCATCTATTTGGGAAAATGTAATCTGAAACACAGATGCTCTCTGGGAAACTTGGAAAGCAACAATGCTGAAGGAGATTGTTGGGAGAACAGAACACTCAACGTGAATTTGTAACATGATACAATAGTGGAAAATAACACAAGCCTCCACTATTTCAGAATAAATACGCATAGCATTTGTATCATGAGTATGGCACTGAGCCCCTGAGCCTAAACATTCCTTCAGGGCCCAGGAAAAAAAAAAAAGTCATATTTTCTTACTCCGAAAACCAAAACTACTAAACACTGCTTCACCTTTGTGTTTCCCTTTTTGAAAGTTTTACTAAATTAAACCTACACTAAACTAGAACTGTCTGCAATTTTCTACGGCTTTTTTTTTGCCCATATTGAAAAGAACAAAATGCACAGAAAGTTGGGCAATCAGATGGAAGTAATGCTCTGCTTTGTGGTCGCTGGACGTGGGCTAACGCTCTCCCTTTTAGATGTAAATCTAAGAAAGATTTTGGAATTCTGAGAACAATTAACATTGGAAATCTGGAGATGACACCGTAAAGAGGAGAGATGACATGACTGATAAAGACAAGGAAGGAAGAAGTAGTAGCAATGAGGCTGCCCGGCACTTTTGGAAGACACAGTAGGGCAAAACCACCTGTCACGGAACCTCAGCCTATGGGCCAGTTACAACGAATCAAAATATTAGAAAAAAAATTGTGTACCATGCAAACCTTCATTACTGCATGTTACACCATATAAAAAGAATTATTTTCCATCTGTAGCTTCATTTGAGGATTGCTTATTTTGAATAGGAATGACACTTTAAAAATAACAGGTCTCCTCAGCATGCATTTACAAATTTTCTTAAAATTACTACCACTTTGGTTACACCCTAATGCGGCTTTCTGCTGCAGCACATCATGCCTTTGAATGCCAGGTGGTAACGATGCCCCTGAGAAAGAATGTCTAGTTTCATCTTGAAAGCCACAAAATTGAATTGCCACATTCTAAAGGAAAACTTTTTTCTTCTTTCTTCAGTGCCATCAACTTCAACCATGTTGCTCAGTATCTGAAGCATGTCTACCATTCTTTTCCACTTGTAGTAGCCATCTGCTTGTCTTATTTTTATTGCCTTTAAAAAAAAAAACAAAACAAAGCAGCTTTTCCTTCCTACACTTAAGGAACACTAGATGCAATTGCTTTCATCCCCGTTTGAGTTTGTGCGATAAAGAAGTGAATTTTGCAGAAAACACCAGTTTGTTATCTAATCTGTATGGTGTCTGGCACCAGTTAAGTTCAAGTGATAAGAAAAAGACCTTGTAATTCTGTCCAAAAGAAAACTGGCCAAGACTATTTTATATAGGACTACTTTGTATCACCCTTAATTTGACGACAAAAGTTTATGTTCTCAGAAGTCCATTTAGGTGAGAAACGGATGCTTAACACCAAAACATTTTGACCACTCCTGCTCAGCTTCACAATTTATGTGGAGTTGAAAAACGTCAAAAAACCCCAGACGATCGTGTAAAAATAATAAACAATATATTTTTCAGCTTAAATATAGGAGGAAGCTTGTCAAGTATAAAGCAGCAATGAGATGGAAAATCAGTGGCATGTGCTCATCTTTCAAGACCAAATCAACGCTTCTCATTTAACCATATCTTTCCATGAAATAACCATAAATGAGGCGTGTTCTGAGCCTGCATTACAGACACAGTTTTTCAGGCAGTACTGGTTTATATTTTCTGTTGAGCTATGAATATACGGTTGGATGACAGGAGCCTTGTAAGATGTCAATCTACGAAACTGTTCCAACTTTTAGATCATATACTCATAGAGCTGCTTAGATTATAAGAAGAGAAGTAGGGGAAGAAAGAAATATTCTGGCATTTCTAATGCTAATTTACTCATCTGCAGCTGCAAAAGCCAACTTTCTGGATTTTGGGGGTAAAAGGAAGACCCAGACTGTTATTATTTTCCTCTCTGACATTAGCCAGCACTTAGACAATTAAAACTTCAAGTTCTCTAGGAGCTTGAATTGCACTTTGGATTCACTGAAACGTTATTGGGAAAATTTTGCAAGAGTCACCTTCAACACAACATACTCTGTCCCAGCTGACAACCTAGCTGTATTCCCAAGATTAGGGAATAGCTAACAGTAATCTTTACTTGGCAAAATAGCGTAGCACTTTTGGAGTTATTTAAGCCATAATTGGCTGTGCTTACTCTTGACAACAACATTCACAAACTGTCCTCTAGCCCACATGACAAATAAAGGAATATTTTGGAATTTATGCCTGTTTGCCATTCAGATATCTAAAAAGCGCTATCTGTCTTAGCACTAGCGAGTATCAATCCGATGCTGCCTTTGTTCTCATTTTACAGATGGAAAAGCTGAGACATAGGTTGAGAAATATCTAAGATTTAAGTAAGCAAGCCTAGATACAGAACCCCAAGCTTCTGACTCCACAGGTCTGCTGAGCCAGGCAACCTCTGCATCCAAGGACATTTGCTTTGTGGTGACTGTACCTAACAGACTCTGACAGTAGTTTGCCACCCTGAAATACTGAACTATTACTTACCCTCATGACCCACAACCTGTGTCCCAACAAGCCTTTTGAAGACAAACAAAGAAGTTCTTCCCAGTCTTTCAATATCAGTCCTCTTAGTCTATTTAATCTCAAATTTCAATGACTAAAACCATTTTTAGAATACCTGATACGCAGATGAAATTGTATTAAAAAATCCATTTACTTTGAAGGCACTGGAAAAAAAACCCACCTTGAAATAGAAAAAGAGATATGGCAACAAAAAAAAATTATTTAGAATTGTTTGATTCCTTTCTTAATTGTGCTTTTTAATGATCAAGCTTACATATAACTTCATGGAGACTACGTGAACGCAAAGATCATTTAGCTGTCACAACAAGCCCAGCATAAATCTTCCTAGATTTCTTGATCCATACCCCCACATTTCAATTCAGTTTGTGTCTAAACAAAACGTGTCCCTGTCAGTTTACGTTCACAGTTCACCCTCATCTTTAACCTTGAAAACCTATCCAGAGCTGATAACCCCTCTGCCAAGTCAAGATGTATTTTGTCGGATTGATCCGACCCCTCCAACCCCTTCTCCTTTAACAGAAGCCAGCAGCAGCTGCTTTCAAACTGCTTGAAACCTTGGAGATCAAAGTTTGATGAACCCTGTCATTCTCCCAAAGAATTCAAGTCTGTGATGAATGTATCTCCTCAGGCTTCGATTTCAGAAATATAGCAACGGAAATAAACAGAATTTGTTTATTAGAAAACCATGTCGAGCATATTCAGAATCCTAGAGCAGGTATTTTCAATTAAAACCAATAGATACTTTCAACAAAGACACACAGGCTTCCTCACAACTATTCAATTTGCTAGAGTCTGCAAAGCAACTGGCTTCTTCACGGATAATATTGATGGAAATTACTTACTACTAATAGTTTACATACATAGCATGTGGCAGTGCAGAGTAATGCGATACCCTGGATGAGATTCAGATTTTATGTATACATGTGAATTGCTCTTTTCCCTTTCTGAATTATCACTCGGTATGTGGAAAACTGACATACTGGCATAAACCACATACAATAATTTGAGGTTTCTCTTGTTAGCCAGATGCTATTTATCATGCTACCTTTCAGCAGTGCTCAATATACCACAGAGTTTTCTTAACCATCACTAGGTTGCCCTTCATCGTTCAATAGGAAATACCTATTGCCTATTTTGATTGCAACCTAACCAAAAAACATGACTGCCAGGACCTGAAACGGTCTGATAAAATAAAGAGTGAAGCAATTCCCCATCAAAAGCTGCAAATTAATCTGTGCAAACAATTCCTGCATCTCTTATTGAAGCTTTGTAGGCAGAGTAGACATTTGTATTTATGTGTTCAGATAGCAAAAAAAGTTGTTTCATATTTTCTTTTGCTTTTAAATTAAAATATTCTTTCCTTTAACCCTACAGTTAAAGACCTTTTCTCCCCCTGAAGACACTTCTTGCTATACGATGACNCCCAGAGAAGCTGTGGATGCCCCATCCCTGGAGGGGTTCAAGGCCAGGCTGGATGAGGCTTTGAGCAACCTGGGCTAGTGGGAGGTGTCCCTGCCCATGGCAGGGGGCGTGGAACTGGATGGTCTTCAAGGTCCTTTCCAACCTAAACCATTCTATAATTCGATGAAGCTGACCATCTGCAAGAACACATGTTCATAAACACAGCACCCAATGGCTGCTCTGTTCACTCATCAGGCAACAATCAGTGACAAAGTGGACTTCAGGTGAAATTTTTACTCCTTATACGAATTCCTTCAGTTACAGGAGGAGAGCATATGCTATGGGACACCTAAGCTACTGGTGTTCTTTACATGATATGTGATGAATTACATTGCTTATTTTTGCTTGGTTTATATGCTGGAAAGTATTTTTTTGTCTTGCTAGTGTGCTATGTTTTGACTAAATTTTGGAATTGGCTCCTTAATAGATAAGAATCCTTAATAGATAAGAAGCAGCAGGAGAAAATCTTACCGTATAAACTTTGCCAGGAAACAATTTCTAGCTCAGCATTCTCTACTCAGAGAGACGCAAACAATGAAATCCTTATTCAGAATATAAAATATTTCTGAGTATCAAAAGTTAACATGCTACTCACTTACAGTTTTTTGTCTGGTGTTATTGGATACCCCCCAAGTTTTCACACTATAGAAAGGCAAAGTTTAATTTTAATGAATGTAGAAAAAAAGAGAATTATTAGTATATGCCAAATTTACTTAGCTACTTTTTATAGAGTGCCAAATCACATTTAACTGTGAAATGCAATCTTCTGCCGTGTTCTCACATCCAATTATTTAATTTTATGGAGCCCTAGAATTAATAAACAGAACATGACATTTGTTGAATTCTATAATGCATTTCCCATACTGGTGATGCCTAAGTAGTTGTACAAATGGCAAACACAAAAAGAAGCATACCTTTGTCATCTCTGAAACTGCTATACTAGTGGAATAATTTCTCAGAATTTCATGAGAGAAACTCTAATGTTAAACTCTGAGTTCAGATCTCCAACTTGAAGCTGTGCAGCAAATGAAGATCAATAACTAAACTGAAACTTTTTTTGTTGTTGCTGATGAGGACATAAGCTCAATATCTTTGCAAATTGGGCTCTACAATCATACTGTCTATGGTCAGAGAAGTAATTCTGTAGATTCTGGTTTTCAAATACGATTTTACTTTACTATTCTAAATAGGTAACTCTAGTACAGTAGGGTGTGTTACAGATAGCACTCTTAGGAAGAGCCCCTTTAATAACCTTAGTAAGAACTACACGCCATATTTCTAAATCAACCTATGCTGAAGAATACTCTCATTATGATCAGCTATTAGTTATTTTTATGCAAAGGAATAATCTGAAACCCTTGCTAACAAGAACAGGTTCCATGCAAATTCTTTTTATACCTATCCACATACAACGTGGTCATATTAATCTCAGCAGTATATGGAAACCTCAAATTTAGCCATGCTGTCCCTATCTGGATAACCAAGAACAACTTGGTAAATCCCTCAAGCCACAGATTATTGAAGTCTAGAGAAGATAAGTAACCCGTTAAGTGCCTTTCTGAGACTCAACATATTACAGTCTTTCACAAGCAAAAAACACCGACAAGTTGTTGGGCAGGGATGCAGAGCAGTTCATCACTTACTGTAGGCTTTGAAGTGCCAACACTCAGGATGTAAGCTCTCTATATGGCCAGTGGAGGGAGGCTGAGTCAGAGCCTGAATGAGTCCGAATGCCTGAAGAAGATGATTTAGTGACAAACCCATGATCTTAGAAGATGCTTGAAGGCATTTGTGTCTTTATAATTCAGGTCATTATAGTAGCAGAAGACCTATACAGAGAGAGGGCTATACTGCTACAATTGGACACGTGCATATAGATAAATACTGTACAAATGTAAATTAAAGTATTTTTTTTAAATGCATACACCCATATTATTTTTCATTAGGTTAAAGCTACAACTAGAGAGAAACTACAGCACTGTGGATTCCCACTGCTGGGTCTCAGCTGGAAGTAGAAGACTGGATGATTGAACAGACATTTCAATTAATATAATCAGAAAAAAATTAAAAAAGTAGAATAGCGCAATACAATAAAACTAAACACTTCCAAACTGAGAATCTTGTGACAGGAATTTTTTTTTTCCTCCTAGAAGTTCTCTGTAGCTTTGTTAACATGTGCAAAATGTTGATGTCATCTAGGGGAAACTACTATGTAAACTTGTAAGCAGAGAGAGAGAGTAAGGAATATTTGTACACGCCTAGCAAAGCCATTCATTTTCACGCCATCACACTGTGGAACATTTTAGTAAAAGAGAAAAGATGGACAAGAACAGCCCATCACATGGGAAGTCAGAAGGTTTAAGAAACCCACCAAAATGGCCGAGTGACTGAGAAGGGTGACGTGGTCTCTAACTGCAACGCAGTACCAGAAGTTACCAGTGCCTGCAGTTCTCTGCCTTGCTGCCTTCATCACCGCTGGTCCCCAGTTTCCCCTGGGAAACGCAGGGGTACCATATCAGATCCCTGCAGCTGCTGGAAGCTGAAGGCAGCAAAAAGAAAAGCTTTGACATTCCATCATGGAGATGACAGGACAACACGGCCTGCAATAAACAACAGTTTGAGCAGGATAATTTGATGCATTGAGTTCTTAAGCTTTTCCAGATGCTGAACTCAGCTTGGGATGTGAGAAAAGGGGACAGCAATCACTTCACTGAATAGAGCGGGGTTCTGTGACACCTAGAAAAAGAAACCGCTCCATGAATGCAGAAGACATATTCCACCTGCTCTTTTTTTTTTTTCTTCCTTTAAAAAACCCCAAAACAAACCTTTTCCCAGTCACACGCAGAGGATTTTGAAGAGGATTCACATGCAGGTCATACGCTCTGCACACTAAAACAATCAATGTTTCTAATCAATTTTTAATCATCTTATGTTACATTGTTTCACTGTCACTGCAAAACAAAACAAAACCTTCAAATCAAATAAAAACCAGCAAACCTACAACAAAACGTCTTCTCCTTCTTCTGTCTTCCAGTAATCAGATTTACAAAAGCAGTTTTTAAATTTTGTGAAGAACTGCAGCCTGTGGGAAGGACTCATGTTGGAGAGGTTCATGGAGGACTGTCTCCTGTGGGAGGGACCCCATGCTAGAGCAGGGGAGGAGTGTGAGAAGCCCTCCCCCAAGGAGGAAGGAGCAGCAGAAACAACATGTGATGGACTGACCACAATGCCCATTCCCCTGCCCCCTGTGGTGCTCCAGGGGAGGAGGTAGAGAACTTAGGAGCTGACTGTGGGAGGAGAAAGAACCATGGCTTGGAACAGGCTGGACATCACCTTCTGGGTGGTGAGCAACTGCACTGTGCATCGTTTTATATATTCTTTTATTAGTATTATTATTTCTTCTCTCTTTGCATTTTCCTACTAAACCATCTTTATCTGAACCCATGAGGTTCTACCTTTTTTTCTTCTGATACTCCTTCCCATTCCACCGGGAAGGGGGAGGAGGGAGNGGAGTGTGAGAAGCCCTCCCCCAAGGAGGAAGGAGCAGCAGAAACAACATGTGATGGACTGACCACAATGCCCGTTCCCCTGCCCCCTGTGGTGCTCCAGGGGAGGAGGTAGAGAACTTAGGAGCTGACTGTGGGAGGAGAAAGAACCATGGCTTGGAACAGGCTGGACATCACCTTCTGGGTGGTGAGCAACTGCACTGTGCATCGTTTTATATATTCTTTTATTAGTATTATTATTTCTTCTCTCTTTGCATTTTCCTACTAAACCATCTTTATCTGAACCCATGAGGTTCTACCTTTTTTTCTTCTGATACTCCTTCCCATTCCACCGGGAAGGGGGAGGAGGGAGTGAGCGGCTGTGTGGTGCTTATACTGGCTGGGCCTTAACCATGACAACTGCACTGCTACATTACCCTCCACAAATAACAACTTGTGAACCCATGCCTGTTGGGTCCAGTCCATCCATTCTACGTAGTTATTTAACGATATTCCACATGCAGGGAAGCTGTCCCTCTGAGATCTCAATGACAGAAAGATTGTAAGCCCCAGATTTACAGCACACTTAAAAACATAATGAACATCATGAGTAACTTTAGAGGTGAAAAAAATATTTTTATAAGCCTGGTAGGATTGTCTATGCTCCTGCAAATACATACTCAAGAGGCAAAGACCATCTTATTGAATACCTGGACTGGCCCTTGTATACCGCACTTGATATCTGAAATGTTGACTGATGTTTAAATTGTCTGTTGTGATACAGAATTTTAAAAATGGTTTCCTGCTGGTTTAATATGCTAATTTAAAATAATAATACTATTTCATATTCCAAATTTAATCTTAAAGGCTCTTCAGATATTTTAAGAGAAAATAAAAAACACGCAGTAAAAACCAATGCTATCACTCTCTAAAAGTACAGCTATTCTCTAAAGAAGCATATCAAACATTTAACCCTATACTGTCATACTGCATTAGAATTTCAAGGAAAAAACAAGACAGACCACACTCACTTTCATGAATTCAGGGAAATCTAAGTGACATCAGTTGTTGTCTAAATGGCCAAACTTGGAACACATCAAATCCTTGTATAAGGCTTCATGGGATCAGGAGAAAAAGATGATTTAAAATTTCTCTTCCACATTATACCTGTCCAGCAGCACAGTCACAAGAAACAGCTCTATCTGCAGAACACCATCATTAATATGTTGGCTTTCATGAGAGATCACACCAGATAAATAAATACTTGCCTACAGCTAGAAAGTCAGAAATTGGTAAAATCAAAATACAAAAGAATTCGATCTTGAATGGCATCCTATGGACAGACTCCTAGCTTTTCGACTGCTAAATATTTGGCAATAAACATTCAAGTTATTTCACAGCACAAGCACAATATAATAAATTCATTGGCAATGTTTTCCAAAATGTATTGATAATGACTGATGCTCCACAACTCCTAGTCACAGTTCTCCCCCCAAAACCTCGTTATCCACTCTTTGCTGAAGCAGCTTGCCAGATTTTTCAAATTTCAGCACTTGATTTAAGGTCAAAGCCAGTATTGTAACAGAAATAAAATATTTCAGAACACTCTGAGCAGAACAGCATTTGGAAATAAATTCTGTACTGCATTTGTCAGGAACATCTTGAGATGTTGTCAACACAAGAAGAATAACTTTCTAGAGATGTTTCTTTCATCACCTCTGTTTAAAATTTCCAGGGATGGAGAAATTATTCATAAGATGAATATTCTAGTTAAGGCTATGTCCTTGCATACAAATTATTGAAGAGAAGAACAAGGTCTCCTTTGTATATGGGACACGCACATTCCCATATCTCCCTCTCAGTAACTGCTCGCAAATAGAAAGTTTTAGTGTCATTTTGCAAAATGGTCAACCATTTTTAATGTTTCTCCTGTACTTTTAAAAAATGGTTGAAAATAAAGAAAGTATAACCGTCACATATACTTCAGGCAATGAGATAATAACATGGCTACATTACTGCCTCCGAGATCTCATCTTCTACTTCAACGGTACAGTACTAACCTGTAAGATCTATCTAGTGCATTCAAACTAGAAACATTTCTTAAATGGCAAATATTCTTTAAAAAAATACCAAAAGCTTCTTGAATGATTGTTTTAGACAAAGAGTAGTGGGACATAAACAAATTCAAGGAAATGTCACTTATCACCTCACTTCTTAAAACACACAGCACTCGCCTCACACAGCTTCCCCTGGAAATGCAGCAATGATAGAGGCGGCTTGGTTACCTAGCATTGCTTAATTATATTCAAAAGTTTCCTAGTCCACATAATGAACAATACTTTGGGATTGAATAAAAATGACAGAGTGATTCAGGATTTTCTCCTGAACTTTCCCTTCCCTAAGTAAGGACAGCAGCAGAGGAAAATTGTGCCGAGTGTCATTAAGATTTTTATTTAGTAGGTATTAAAGACCTTATTTAGGTATCAGTGAGGTCTAACAGATGACTAACCACCATCTCATTTTCTGCCTACTCAGCAAACAAAAGTTTTCTCCTTTCCGAATGACTGATTCTCTGTCAAATGCCATTGTGACTCATTTCTATTTCTGTAAGAAAATAATACCATTTATGCACTTATTTTATAAGAACTCATCCAGGGCTCAAGGTCTTTACATTATCTTTCCATTTATAAAATACTCCTCCATATACATATGCAAATACAATATGAAAAAGCAGCCTTTAGACACCTATCAGACGGTATTCTTGCCTTGAGGCAACGAGCTAAGGTATTTCTGGAAAGTTTGGTCATTAGTTCCCTATAGCTCAGACCCCTGGCTTCAGAGCAGCGCTTTTCCACTACTTCAAAAGTACTTGTGAAAATCTGTCAACGGAGATTTGGGTGATATCCATTAGAAATAGGTAGAAGACCACATGGTGAACAAGGACGATAATAAAAGTAATGGACCAATTCCTCACTGAAGGAGCACTGTGCATCCTATGCAGTACATACAGAGCACGTGATGACCTAGTCAAAAGGCAGCAGCATGATTCAAATGTACAAAGGAGTAGTATAAAAGGCTGTTGGGCACTTGGTCTTGCCGATTCAGAGAATCTGTACAAGGTACAGAACCCAGCAGAGGAGATGAACTTGCTGCACCAGAGAACATCAGGGTCAGGCACGTGGTCTCAGGGCTCTTTTCACACATCTCCCATAAAATGGAAACTCACTAAATCCTGAAGGCTGCCCAATTCAAGTGTGAGCTTGGTGAAACAGTAGGAAGTTGGAAAAGCTGGCCAGCCAAGCTTGCCTGAAGAGAAGGAAGTCTGGGGTATTGGACTACACATAAAAGCAGAAAAAAGCCTACGTGCTACAGCTGGATCCTATACCTCAAGGGCCCAAGAGACTCAGAAGGAATGCATGAGAACTAACAGAAAGAAATTAAGCTTAGACAAGGGAGAGGAAGAGTGGGACATACTTTCTTGGCAAAGGTGTCCAATTTAAGTGCAGGATAAAATAAAGAGGAAAACAACTGGTTAAAATTGGATGAGATAAGGACATGAGAGGATGAACAATGAATATGCAAGAGAAGACAGTTCAATAATGTGATTCTTCACCCAAGTGTGGCAAAGAAAATGAAGCTGTGAAATGCAGGCAGCCACTTATTACTTTGTCTAGGCTTGTAGACTACTTTTGAGTTTGGCATTTGGAACCTTCACAATGTCCATGTGCTTACTAGATTAAAATATTGTCCAGCCCTGAAGAAACAGATTTTTAATAACAAGCAGCCACAAAGTTGTGCAACCTGAGTATTTCTGAGCAATTAATTTAAGGCATGATGAAGGACTGGTAACATAGTTTTAGTAAAAAAAAATATGTTTGTGTTTATGTATGACGTTTATAAAGATGTACTGAGGAAAAGAAAGAGAAAAGGAAGGCATGTTTCTCTTGGCCAAATTCACTGTACATAGGAGAAGCTCCCTTGGTACCATTCCCAGGCCTCCATTTTAGGATATTATTTCTGGTACTCCTTCCCAGAGATTACACGTAACCTGCTTTTCCCTTCATATGCCGACACCTTTTCATTCATTCTCTGTCAAAAGCTCTGCCATTCCAAGAGCTTTTTGTACACCCCTATTCCAAATAATTTTCTTTTCTTCTTTCTCCCAAAGCCATTCTTTTGTTTCTTCTCTTCCAGGGAACCACTGTTACAAAAATACTGGAATAACGACCAGAACTGGGCTGTGGGAGTTACTCTGCTAGAAGACATAAACAAAGCAGAAGCTGGGTGAAAGTGGACCAACTGACACATTGGGAAAAAGAAGCTATCCAAGCACTCATCTTCAAGTCACGGAGGTGTTAATAACTGCTATCAATCAAGTCTTTCCTCTACAGACAACTACAGAGGTGAGATATTTATCTGCTAATTAGGTACCAAGACTTCAATATGTTTACCTCTTCCCGTCCCATTTTGACTGAAATAAAAGGGTTCTGTCCTCCAAAGTCTAAGAAATCCCTTGACATCATCAGATACCACATTCAAAAAATCTGTTTGTGATATACAAGGGTCTGAACAGAGGCATGTCATCACATCACACACACAGGACAGGAGTGCTTGGCCAATTCTGACCCCTATCAAGTCCACACACATGCTGGCATGACCCTTCCTGTAACCATTTCTCTTGCACTTTGTAACTGCTGTTATTGTAATTACTTGTTGCTCTCCTTTGATTAGCCTGCCAGCTTCACATAAATAATTTTTCCTAGGATCACAATGCGTTTTTTTCACATCCAGTAAGACATTAGCTATGCTGGCACCTGAAGTGTCCCACGATAGACTGAGATGAGAATGGAAGATACATCTTGCTATGAGGCTTACACTGCTCTTTGATCTCTCTGAATAAATCTGAAATGGCTGTAACTCCACGATAAAAACAGCTTGTGAGCAATTCAAATTTCATTTTAACTCATTTTCATTTGCACTCAGAGGAAGTATTTGCCCAACTTGGTACTCTAAGCACCTGGTATAGCTGTATAATAAGACGGGAGAGTGAACCATAGCAAAGCAAACGAAAATACCCTCCCACAGCTGCCTGCTACATCTACATCTGCTGCCAGCCACCAGAACACAAACTATTTCTGCCTGCTTATCCAGCTTGCTGATTCTGGTATCTTTTGCTAGAATATTCTATTCATCTGTGCTGCAGAGGAGATGACCTGCTAGGTGGTAAAGCTTTGAGAAAATTGTGCGATACATTAGCTGGTGAATGGATGGAAGTGAGTACAATGTGGACGATCTAATTCAAAATTGAGACTGATTTATCATGCAGCTTTCACCTTTGTCACTCTCCTTGTTGCTAGCAAACTTCTGCACTATTGCAACTGCCAAGGGAAGCTTTAGCAGCCCTTGTCCCACCAACTCACAGGCTTTTTGGAAATGAAGGAGGTTTCATATGAGCCTGGCCACAACAGTTTTTGGGGCCTCCTTACTACTACTGTAAATTTTGGAGGAAGAGAACACTACACAATTACTTCAATGTTTGCCTTGATAGACAAGAAAGCTGGGAAAAACTCTCCACAAGATGTCTTTCTCCATAACTTACAAACAAATAAGGTTCACTTCCACCACAGAATAATGTATTTTCAGTTGATTTGATTTCAAAATTTTTGTGGGTTTTGTTTTTTTTTTTTTTTTTTTTTTTTTTTTTTTTTTTATTTTTTATTATCTGCCTGTGTTTTAATATTATCTCTTGTTTGACAAGGGGAATGTTTCAAACCATATTTTCCTGAAATGGTTAACTCTGGTTTTTAAAGCTGGAGAACCGATCCAGCTCTTCAGTTGCTGGTACCAGACTGGTTTATACTAGCAAAGATGTGTCTGTCTGGCCTTACTGTGGGAATCGAGAGAGCAGAAAGCTTTCGGCATGAGCAATACTTTGCAGAGAGTCCTGCGCCCGGCTTACCTCTGCTGTGACTCCATGTGCCTAAGGACATACGAGAAAAGGTGAACAATAAATGTGTCTCCAGATTGAGAATAAGAGGCCTGTTTTGCCTGTAACAACAAATACATGGAAAAAGATCACAGAATTCTCTTTCTGCCTATAAATCTGGCCCTGAGGCTCGAGGCTCATAGGTTTCACTTGTTCTTTATGGTCTGAAACAGATCCGATGTCAATCAAGGCTAGGAAGGGGGGGAAACCCTGCTCTGAGGAAATGACTGAACAAGAGCCCCTCTTCCTGAAGCTCTGGTGCTTTACTAGCAAGCTGAAGTAAATCCAGCTCAGTGACACGCTGTGAGGAGGGAGAGAAGGAGCTGGGAAGGCANAGCTGTCAGTTTGGTAGAGGAACCAAGTCTGCAAACCTCTGGTGCCTGAGCCTTTGAAGTTCTCACACAGAAGGGTCCCTTACAGAGTGAGGGAGGGGAATCAGGGGCGGGAATGACTGAAAAACACGCGAGCGCTTCAATTCTTAGACATGCAAGAATGAGAACTACTATACTGCCATGACAAATGAAGCTTGTAAGAGTCAAGCAACAGCAACAGAGTATTTAAGCTTGCAAGTGAAAAAGAATACAGTTCATAATAACAAGTGCAATGGACTGCCCCAAAATATTTACATTAAAACCTTCACCTTCCATGAAATTCCTGCTGAGGCTAAAAAACAGACAAAAAAAACCCTTAGAAGTCCTATCTCCCACTGTCAGTAGTAATAAAATTGCTCCAATTACAAAATACAAAAAATGGCCAGAATTTAGGATCAAGATTCTTAAAATTTTGTTTTAAGTTTTCCTGAATATCTCAGATGATGTGGTTTTGGGTTGACGGTTGGACTTGATGATCCTTGAGGTCTTTTCCAACCTTAATGATTCTACGATTACCTATTACAAAACCTACCAAATCACTTAGCTTGAAACAACGATCCAAGCTGCTCTCTCAGATTTTGTATTTCAGGGGTTTAAAGATAACAGCCATAATGTCTTATTAGACACAACAGCATAATTTCAAGGCTGTCCTATCAACTTCATCCTGACAGCTTTTCTATTTTCCACAGCTGCCTTGCTCACTTATTCCTCAGCACACAGATATAAAAGTATAAATCCAAGTAATGAAAACAGTCAAGCTGCTCATAAAATGTCATATTACTCTGAGACTGCACATCACTTCCCAAATAGTATCCTGTCAGTCACATGCTCATTCTTTAAGTGACAGAAGCACTGGCCTGAAACACACTGGGGAAAAAAGAAAATCCACTCCAAAACAAGCAAACAACAAAAAGCCACCAGCAGTAAAATTTACAATTTTTCTCCTTCATCCCATACTGTAGAAGGCATTCAATATTACTTAAAAATAATTTTTAAACCAACCCTATACAAAACGGAGGGGGGAAAAG
>VZTO01000029.1:0-10261 GCA_013400615.1 Syrrhaptes paradoxus
CTATCCCAGCCCAAACCAGCACGCTTCTACCCCAGATTCTGCATACAGCATTCTCAGGAATTAAATAGCTGTTTAGATTCAAGCAACTCCTCCAGCATGAGCTAATTAAACCAGTCCCCCAGTTCAGTGGTGGCAGCAACCAAAATCCTGGTTCTAATCCGAACTGCAGTTTTTTCTCCTAATGAATTAATCAGCTGATTACATGCTTGCGATAGCTCATTAGAGACGTGCGTGGCAACCTTTGGAAGAAAGTTATTGGCTTTGTGTGGCCCGAAGGCTGTTACAGCGCAGGAGCGTGCTCCTCGGAGTATTGCGGCACCATATGTGTTGCTCTAATTAATGGGTGTTGTTCCGGGGGTCGTTTGATCTCAGGAAATGACTGTAAAACTTTGAATACTGTAAACCTTCCAAAACTTGGAAGGAAAACTCAAACAGCCAAAAGCAATTTCCCCTTAATCTAGCTTGTGGTGGTCATGATTTTTTTTTTATTATATTATATTTTATTTTATTTTAAAAGCTTCCACCCTATTTAATGGTAGCTGCAGAGATAAAGTGAAGTGTAATTTGGAAATTAGTTCCGGATGTTTGAGTTGTAGCTTTATTTTAGTAATCTGGGTCATTAATTTTGTTGAATAGTGTGTTTGGATTTTCTTCCCCTGCGTGTGCGAAGCACGGCTGCACCCAGGGCATAAAGGGACTTCCAGCAGGAAAGGGAGCTTTCAACGTCCTCTCCCCCCCGGGTGACCCTACCAAAACAAAGCCCGTTTCTCTGTGGTTATCTGGCGTGGAGGGCAGGAGGCGAGTGGAGGAGATGAATGCTGCGGTGTGTTGTGTTCCTGGGGCCGTTGGGGACAGCGGGGAGGGACCTCACCGGGGTTGCCCCCGCTGCGAAGCCAGAGGCCAGATTCAGATCAGGGGAAGGGTTTCACCTCTCAGCCGTGACAGGAGCCTTTTAAAATGAATAAAAGCAGCCTGTAGCTTGATTAATGCGAAAAGGTGCCATTTGGTAAAGCTTTTCCAGGAATATTAATGAAAGGGATCTTTTGAGTGTAGAAACATGCTTCTGCTCAAGCCTTGGACTGCTGTGAAAATTTGGAAATTGGGATACACCAGCATCCTCTCCATGCATCCAAAGAGTCTCTGGAGGTGTGTTGCAGGTCACCGTGAGCACAGCTCCTCGCTGCAGAGGCATCTGGAGCA
The DNA here is from genome assembly GCA_013400615.1 of Syrrhaptes paradoxus. Classification (NCBI taxonomy): domain Eukaryota; kingdom Metazoa; phylum Chordata; class Aves; order Pterocliformes; family Pteroclidae; genus Syrrhaptes; species Syrrhaptes paradoxus. The sequence goes on from VZTO01000029.1 coordinate 1,201, forward strand.
ACGCCGGTGGCCGTGACCCCAACCAGGGAGTGGTGCCCGTGATGGCCCCGACCAGGGAGCGGTGCGGAGAGCTGGTGGGTGCTGATTGCACCCCTGTCAACAGGGGCGTGAGTTTAAACCCAGTTTCCTCCTCTGGCATTGATGGGATGGAGCCAGTCGGGGATGCTGGTGCAAAGCTCAGGGTCCAGTCTGGGGATCTGCAGAGGAACCAGGGACTGGGGTAAAGCTCTGCTCTTCTCTCCGCCTGGTAATGTGTAGGGTAAACCAAGAATAACGATCAACATCCCTGAGCAAAGGGAGTGTTACAAACTCGGTAGGATTAAGGCTGGTTTTTACTCTGTACATTTATGCAACATCAAGCGGGAAAAAAAATAAAAATACCCTGATTTTTGGGGGCTAAGCTTTAGAAACATAGTCTTTATGCCTGCTATACAAGAGCAGGCAGAAACATGGAACTGGCTTGGGCAGAGATTTTTCTGCTTGTCCTGATTTCTGTTTTGCTGCTTATCCTGTTTACCCTCCCCTTGTTATCCTGAACTAGTTGTCTTCTTGTAAATGCCAACCTGCGACCCTTAAAAAGAAATAATGAGGAGGAAAACTTGCTGACTGAGTCGCTTTTTTGCCTGTGGCAGTTGAATAAGCCCATCAGCTTATATAATATTAATACTTGTAAAAGCAAACCTACAGAGCTCATAAATCTTCCATAAGAGAGGGACAATATCTACATCTATTTTAAAATGAAGCAGGTAAGAAGTAGGTTCTAGGACAAAAGGGTATTGACACAAAGGAAGCGGATAGATGAAAGAAATGAAAATGCCATTTTAATCTGAAAATTGGCTCTTCATAAGTGATACTAGAGGCTTCACTGCTGCTGGAGCCAACGTTTTGCTCTGGGTCATCCCTTGGCCCTGGAAAGCCCCAGTCCCTGGCTGTTGCCGCAGCAGCCTTGCTCCCCGCTCTTCCATTCAAATGGGTTAGGGAGTGAAAAAAAGTCCAAAATTGAAGCAGGACTTGCTTGCAGAGGAGAGAACTTTATTAGCATTTTCTTAACTTTGTACCTTCTCCAAAAGAAAAAAAAAAGTGCAAAGAAATTTTTGCAGTTTTGGATTCTGTTAACTACTTTTTAAGGCAAGAAGCGGGCTTTTCCATAGTACACTATGACAGAGCAGTACGGGAACCCAGATAAGGAAAAAAAAAAGAAATACAGCTTATTTTTAGGCAACCAAGTGAGCAATCTGCCTCCAAACATGTGCATGGAGCAGTTCCGTGGAGGAAGTATGCTCCTGCATCACTGTCAACGCACTCCCCTATCAAAGGAAAACTCGGCTTTGAAGCAGTTGCTTTAAGACATCTTGTATCGGGTACCACCCGTGGTGGGATGGTAGGGTTAAAATCAAACCATTTAAAGATTGTAGAGCTACGTCGGAGGGAAAACCTGGGTTTGGTTTGGGGTTTTTTTTCAAATTTTTCTTCATTTCTTGAGTTGTCTTGTCTGTGGGTGGCTGGTCCCATGAGACCGCAGGGATGAGGCACGGGCAGCACCCAGGGAGCCTCCAAGAGTTGAATGTGTTGCGATGGCTTTCCCTGCTGCCTAGGACATGGTGCCAGTCCCACTGTCCAGCGTGGGGCAGGGTGGGATCTCCAGCCCCGTGCAAGGACAGAGTTTTGTCAATAAACATCCCGGCTGTGGCTTTTAAGGGGTATGTGTGTGCTTCTGCTCAGCGCTGAGCAGCGTGACAGCTCCTGCTGGCAGCTGTGTTTATCCGGCGCAGTGGAGGGGAGGTGCAGATGGATGGATGTCTTTGGACATTATGTCTTTCTTTTTTCTTTTTCTTTTTTTTTTTTTTTTGCTGGCCCTGAGCACAATGGGACAATTGTGAGCACAATTTCATTCTGTATTGCTCAGTGGTAGAGCTGGATCAGAAGATTCATTGCAGACTTGGCATGGTCCCTGCAGCTTGCCCCAGCCCCATCATTGCTAACTCCCAGCATCGGAGAAGTCCCTCGCGTGGGTCCACTTTTGGCGATGGCAGTGAAACACGTGGGCTGGGTCCAGCCCGGCTGCCCCCCGTGGTTAGGGTAGAGCAGAGCAGGAGATGGGCTGGCCCAGAGAGCTCCCAGTGTGAGCAGACAAGACCAGTAGCTGGGAGACCAGGAAATACCATTACTCATATTTTGTAGATGAGGAATTGGGAGCCAGAGGCACAAGGAGGTGATTCCCACAAAAACTGAGCTGGGATCCTGTGAGCCCCAGACCGAGGTATGTGCCCCGGGCCATGGCAGGAGTTCTGTGGTGCAGCCATGCTCGTTCCCAGCTCATCTCAGAAGCTGGAAGATGGTCAGACATTGGCTCAATATGAATTTTTTGGTGAAGCAATTTTTTTCCTTTTATAATAGGGAGTTGCTGAAGCTGAATCTTCTCATGGGATTAGGTCAATTCATTTAGCACAGCACATTTTTAAGGAAAAGTTTTTATCATGCCAACTCAGGCAAGAAATATGTTCAAAGAATTTTAGCATTCAGCTCAAATCACTATTTCATTTAAACATTTTAAGCTAATGAGAGTTGGGGAAAAAAAGCTTTTTTTATTAAAAAAAGAAGTGGAAATAAGAAGGGAACATGTTGAAGTTATCTCAGTGGAAAATGTTTTCATATTTTTCATTTATGGATGTATAGATTTTTTTCCTAATTAAGGATGAGAAAATATGTGAAAAGTTTTCACAAGGCACACAGATAATTAGCCAGACAATTCCTACTGGTCTTTCTCATCTCCAAGTCCAGATGCATTTTCCATAATGAAATTTTCTGCCACAGGAAAGGTGGAACATGGGAATTCAGTATTATGGATCAGCTTTCCTTGCAGGGAGAGAGGAAACCAGCCAGGACCCATATATGATGGAAAAGAGATGAATGAGAGCATATCACAGACATCTATAAAATTATAGAGAACCTGAGTAAGGGATGATAAACGTGATGGTCTAGATGAAAAATCACATGCAGGAAAATCAATGCTTGCAACACAGACCAGGTGAAGGACTTGTGCTATCTGCCTGTTCCTTCCATCTTTGCTTTCGGGAGCCCCCGTTTGCTCTGGGGATGTCCCCGTGTGTCTGTGCTTTTTCTGTCCCTTTGTGTTAAGAGGGAAGACCGGCAGGACCTTTGCTGGACCTCTCTGTGCCTTTGCTTTCCTCAGCCTTTTGCTGCCACCTCCGTCTCCAGGAGGACCTGAGCGAGGCTGGGTTTTGTACATCCCCAGCATAGTATGGGCTTTGCTGCTGTTAGAGGATAAATGATGCTGTCTCCGTGGCTGGGGAAGAAACCAAATTAAACCCCACCATCCCCAGCAACGGCTGCCAAGCTCCATGTCACAGCCCATTTCTCACGAACAATCAGGGTTGAATTGTATCTCTAATTTCTGTCACAAATGTTTTCGCTATGCAAAGGGACAAACAGGAGCAGGGGAGAAGAGCAGTGAGCGCTTGGCCTGGCTTCCAGCCTGATGATGGGGGAAGGCTCCGACAATGCTAACCCCCGCCTGGCAAGGCTGTGGCTGAGGGAGTTGCATTAAGCAACAAGAAATGGCCAGATAAGCTGCTTTCTCTGGCTCTGATAGCACATCATCCCACTGAAATAAGGCACCTGGGAAGGTCGGTGAGGAGGGAAGTGAATTGCCGGTGAGAAGCCTGGCATGGGACACGATGCTCCCCAGTGGAGAGCCACACCAGGCATGGGGAAATCTGTCCTAAAGCTCTGTAAGCATGACATTGTTTAATAGGGGTGGGGATGCTGTGGCATTCCGGGTGGCCGCTGCAGGTGACACCAAGCTATGAGACTGTAGTGATAAGCAGGTGTTGACTTTGGGCACTAATCTGACTACAATAAATCTGTGGTGTATTGACCGTGGTGGAAGTCTAGGTCAATATCTGTCTTCAAGAGGCTCAATAGATCAATTTTTATTTGATACAGATAAAGAAAATAGAGGGTAGGTGTTCATGGCATTCCCTGCATGCGGTATAATTTTCCTTTGCTGATCCTTCTGCCAAGGTAGGGGAGCGGAGTGAGAAGGAAGGTAAGAAAGGATTTAGAAAGACAATTCACCAAAGCACTGGAAGGGATGTCCCGAGGGAGGAGGCATTGCCTGGCCCTTGTGACGGGCAGTTTTCCTTCCCTGGGTGTGCTCAGCCCTGCACCAAGTTTCCACTAAGACCTACCCGTGTCCGAGGGGACAATCAAAGGTGGCTGCGTGACCCTCGTGCTGGGGCTGCACTGCTGCTGTCATCGAGGATGCTTCTGCAGCCGGGTGGGAAAATTAGATGTCACCCTTGGGTGCGTGAAGGTCGCCGGATCCCATTACCGAAGCGATGTGTACAGATCCATCCTGACACGTCCATTTGTTAGCAGAGACCGTGCAGTTTGGCGTGGAAGCCAGGTATAAACATGTAAATGGGGAAAGTATTTCCAAAGAAAGTATTTTCAAGAACATCTTTCCCTGCATCTATATCTCTTTCCTTTCCTTCTCTCATCCCCCCCTTCTCCTTGTTTCACAGGACTGGCTGACAAAATTTGGGTACCTGCCTCCTCCAGATCCCGTCACAGGCCAGCTGCAGACGCAGGAGGAGCTCACCAAAGCCATCACCGCCATGCAGCGCTTCGGGGGGCTCGAGGCGACGGGGGTCCTCGGTCAGTGCTCACCTCTCATCGGTGCAAAGGGACGTGGGGACAGCTCCTGGCGGGGCCAGGGAAGGAGAGGGGACTTGGTGCTGAGTTGTGGAATAGCATCATCTCCAAGCAGAGCTCACGAGGGTGTAATGTACAGCCCAGTTTGCAGCTGGAAGAGTAATTACACAGCTCAGGTGCTTTGTTGCTTTGCGCTTTCAAGAACCTGAGGCAAGCAATTATTTCACCAGACCCACACCCCCTTGGGGTTCCCCTCGTGCTTAAAATAGCTTGAAATAGCTTTTGGTGTGCTAAAAAAAAGAAGAAAAAAAGACAAGAAAAAAAAGAGAAACTAAAGCTGATAGTTTATCCTGTTCAAAGCCTTAATGGCAGCATCAAATTGAATTGAGCAAAAATCCTGATTAAGCCTCCTGATTTGCATATGTAGATATTCTGGGGCACAGCACAGGGAGGGAGGGAGATGGTGTCACATCGCCCCAGCACTGCTCGGTCCTGCCTAGGGTGTGTAGAGCCGTGGTGTGCCTGCAGGGCTGGTGAGCGTCTCCTCGGCTCTTGCCAAGCCCAGCAGCTCTGGTCACCCCCCATCACCCCCACCAGCAGAGAGCCTGTCCCCTGCCCCATGGCTGCACTGGCCAGCAGGCACAGGGCGATGAGCAGCTGCTGCCCGACGTGGCGGGCACATCTGGCTGGGGGGAGCCATCCGAGGCCAGGCTGAAGTGACACAAGGTCCCTGGCCTGGCCAGGGTTGTTCCTCTCAATGTCCCCATTGAGGGCAGGAGAAAGGCAGCGTTATCCTGGCCATCAGAAGGACGCCTGTCTGCTCTCCTCCCCTCCATGCTGCACGGCCATGACCTCCCGCCGCGTGGCCAGCTCGCTTCCGCTGCTCTGGACGGAATTAGCGAGACGTTGCTAATTAACCGGTTGGTCTCTGTCCATCCTGCCACCCTGGCAGGGAGCAGCTGCTGGCTCTGTCCTGTCACTGGGACTTTCCCTCTCTGCTCTTAATTGAGCACGTGCAATTATTTCTCTTCCACCTTATCACAAGCTGCAGGAGGCCCGGGAGGAAGGACGGCCTTTTGAGTGTATTTGCATTTTCATTTTTGGAGGGAGTGTTTGGAACAGGCCTGGGGGGCTGCCTGGGGCAGGTCATGGACCTGAGTTTGTGTCTGAAAACAAAGTGTTTAAGGGAAGAGGTAAAGCCAGCACAGAAAATGGGTGAAAGAACAACTTCTCTGCCTTTCAGCAGATGAGAATAGGGGTTTCAAGCTTTTGTTTAGTTGTAAAAATAAATAAGAAGGAATATGAACATTTTCCAAATGTCCGAATTCTAGTTGAACAGAAATATAGTTTATTTACATGTGAACGCCTCTCTGCTTTGCCAGGGGAATAATAGGAAACTCAGCAATAGAGAATAAACCAGAGTAATTAAAAATGTATGTTTTAAAATATAGCCAAAGCTGGCCACAGGTGGTTTTCCACACAAGTTTTCGAGATCTGTCAAGTGTCACGCAAGAGGTAACCTGCTGCATTTTCTCCTGAAATCAATCAAAACTGTCCACTGATGCTAACAGCAGAGCTAGCACCTCACCCCTGGCCGGGGGTGCCATGCCCCCTTGCCCCCTGGCAGCCCCGCTGGTGGGTGCTTTGAAGAAATGGCCTTTCAGCAGGAATCGCTGTCGTTGCTGGGTGCAGCCATGGGAGGGAGGAGGCTCAGTGCCCCATGGGTGGTCCCACGGGTGATGCTGGGGCTGGCACTGTGCCCCAACAGGCTCCCATCCTCAGCACCTCCCTTCCCGTCTCCCTGTCCCCCCTGGGATTTCTTAACCCACCGTTCCTATGATTTTTATTATTTTTTTCCTAACCCTAGACGAAGCCACGCTGGAGCTGATGAAGACCCCTCGCTGCTCCCTGCCCGACCTGGCTGCCACAGGGAGCAGGAGGAAGCGGTACGTGCCGGCTGTCACCAAGTGGAGCAAAAGGAACTTGTCTTGGAGGTAGGAATTCATCCTCCCCTATGGAAATATTCCGGCAAAGGGCTGATCCCATGCAGACCTGGTCTAAATACAGCTTTGTGATGAGTTTCAGGGTGATGTGCTAAAATGTGTCCCTCTATGGTCCCAGGACCCCACAGACTGTTTATTTAAATTCTTCTCCTGCTGATCCCAGCCTTGACTTCTGGACCCGCTCAGCTGCCAGCTGGGAATGGTGTGGATTTGGCTGGTGGATTAGCTGGGAACTTTTTGCAGTATTGCAATGGTCAGGGCATCATTTCTCTTGAGTTCATTGGGACTTTGCGCTTTCTCAAGCAGCTGCCACAGACCTGGCTTGGCTTCTTCTCATGCCTCACCCGAGCCCAAGGGCTGGGAGCATTTTCTGGGTAATAAAATCACTTTTTTCCTCCTGGTCCTTGACACAAGGGAGCATTTTTCCCTTGACATCATGGAGCAATGTGTGTGTCACTCAGAACTTGCAATATGCAGAAGCTCAGGTCCAGCTTCCAGAGCCCTGGGCAGTGATGCTGCAGGTCAGGGCTGGCAAACAAGCTCATCCCTGTCCCACCAAGACTTGTGCTTTTTGGGACTCATTTTCCCCCCTTGGAGACCACGTGCTTGTTCCTCCAAGAAAGGTGAGCACCTGAAAATCCTGAAAACACATGTGGATGCTATGGAGAGATCTCCATGTTAATAATAAGCTTCTCTATGATCCTGACATAGTCCCTAGAGCAAGTCCACCTCCCACTGCAGTAACAAATCTCGACTTGGCTGTTGTGTTGAAACTGTGGCCCTACCAGGGATTTGATCCGTGTTCCAGCACATCCCTCTGGGACCTTATTTTCAGAAAAGAGAAACATAGTTCAGCTGCAGTGAGAAACAATTGTGGCTTGTGTACGGCTTCTCCTAGGGAAGTGACCCACGTTACAAAAGCTCAGCCTGTCCCCTGTCGACCAGCCCGGTCTTGATGGGTGAGACAAATAAACTTCACATTTCAGAGAGGAAACAATCCCTCTGCCAGTGCAGGGGGGATGGCTTGTGCACAGCCTTGACCCCAGCAGCTCCTTGGCTATGTCCCCAGCTATGTCCCATGGCACAGCAGGCGCAGTGGTGCCATTGGGAGCCCAGCACTGCCGGTACCACCAGGATGCTGGCCATGCTGGCACAGTGGCCGCAGCCCCAGGCTGGGGTGAAGCATGGAGGGGGAATGGGGTCAGGGTGTTCTGGGGGATGCAGCCCCCACCCGCTTGGAAATGGTGATGCTGCAGCAGAGATAGCTATAAAAAGTGGTTTCGGTCTGAGACAATTTTATATGTGTGACATAAAAAAAATCCATCTTCTGACAAACTCATTTCTGCCTTTTATTCTTTGATCCTTTCCAAGATCTTGGCTTTTGTTCAAGAAAGGGCTGTATTTTATAACTGGAGGTTGTATAAGCTAACAGAAGGCTACAGCATTATAAAAACTCCCAACGTAGTACTTTCATCCAACACTTGAGATTAAAATACCTTTTTTAAAAGTACTATGAAAAATCTGCCAATAGAGACATAAAGTTTTACATGCTTACCTTTTACATGTTGATTGAAGATTTAAAAAAAAAAAAAAGAANAAATTTTCTTTTCATGGGATTTAAGAAAAATTATTATTATTTTATTTTTTCTGCATTGTACACGAGTGCCAGGGGATGGCTCTGGGCTGGGTTCAGGGTGTGCAGGCTGCGGATGCCCTCTGCTGGCCCCACCACCAGGAGCTGCCTACAGCCTGTTCCTCCTTGCGTTTGCAGCCTGGTTTTTCTTTTACTAGTTTTGCTTTATCGCTTCTGGTTGTGCCCTGCAGAAGGGAGTTCACAGCCGGTGTCTCCGTCTCTTCCCTGGCACTCACCGTCTCCTTGCAGTCCTGGGAAATGCAGCATCAGGGCCGTGACCCATCTTCGCGTGCTCTAAGCTCCCTGGGGCAGAGGAAAGCCACCAAAGCCCAGCGTTCTGAATTTCCCAGGGTTTTTTCTTGCTGAAATCTCAGCCTGGTCCTGAACCCAGCTGACTTTGATCCACCTTTAGTTAAGGACAAGTCCCTGGTGCCCCTTCATCAAAGCTGCAGTATTTGAAACGGTGATGCTCAGGACACCGGGTGCTGGAGCTGGAGCAAGTGCAGGCAGCGAGGGAGCAGTGTCAGCTGTCATCGCTGCCTGTCACCGCCAGCATCCTGAGCCCCCCCACCACAGAGGTGTGCCACCGCCCAAGCGTGATGTGGATTTACCGATGCATGGAGGGGTGGCTACCGGGCAGGTACCGCTGGGTAAAGGTTTTGCAACTAGGTAGCCCCCAGTACTGCGCTCCCATCCCCATGGTGGACCTGATCCTCCTGCTTTCCTCTAATTGGTGATGTCCCACTGC